>JAVJIF010004185.1:0-62683 GCA_038442645.1 Agave tequilana
GTGTCCGATGCGGTTATTCAGAAAGGAAACACGAGGCGGTGCTCGGTACGAAACCCTTGTAAGAATGCTCAACTTGAAGGTGAGTGGGTTTTTTTTTTAAATTGGATTACATTATACCTAATTGCAAATATGGATAATAATTTGTTTGATATAGCATTTTACCTAATTGCATATGCGACTTGCATTTTGAAGTATAGTGTACAATGGCATTGACATGCATGTTACGGAATAGAATTCATTATGGTTGACATGAATATGATTGGTGTATGTTACTTGATTTTGTACATATAAATGTATATGTGATATGCTTGGCTAAGTCAATTGTGCGGATTTTGCATAAGAATACATGGTAACGGGCAAGTACTAATTGAGAGTATCATTCCATATATGAAATGATGTGCTTTATACATGAGCCTTATGAAATTGAATGTGCCGAACTTGTGTGTATTTGGATATATGTGTACATATATCTTATTGAGGAGGAAGGGACCGGTATTGTACGGGCGGAGTGCGAAGACGGTGCCATATACATTATATTAGGAGGAAGGGACCCGTAGTGCATGGGCGGAGTGCGAAGACGGTGCCATACCTATCAAATTGGGAGGAAGGGACCCGTATCGCACGGGCGGGGTGCGAAGACGGGGCTATGATATGCTTATATTTGTATCTTACAAATGACTGAGAATAAATGGCTATATTTGATGTATATGTGTATGTGAGTGTGTGACACTAAAGGTATGTTGATGTGTTATTGTATGTGGTAGTGGAGACACCTGATATTGGTCATGTGTGCATCTATCATTAATAGTTGGAAGTAAATACACAATCGGGAAGAATCATTCACTATCACATACTTCATGCGCCACATTCATCTTATTTTCATGTATCATGAATGTTATACATTGTTAATGCTATGCTACATTTTATGATGATATTGACTCCACTCACTGAGCTGTCGAGCTCACCCAACCATAGCTTCATGTTTTTCAGGGCAAACCAGGGATAAATAGCAGCTAAAGGCAAGGTAGGGCACTAGAAGGGTGCACAACATTCATTGTGTGGGCCTATCAAGCTTCTATATTGAGTTGTAATTAAGTAATGGGGTTATATGCATGTACATAGAGTTGATGTTATAGTTAGACTAATTAGTTGCAGATACATGAATTAGTTCGATGATGTATATATGTAGACTTGTGGATATTAAGAGTTTTTGTGAGTATTATGTTACTTATGTTAGATGTTGACACCAAGGAGATTATTCTCAAGTAAGTCCTTGATTGGTTATCTTGTTTGTATCTATATGATAGATGTGCGAGATTTTAAGTAAGCGATGTCAAGCCGAAAATGTGATATATCACTGCATGGGATATTGTATACACATATCTGGTTGATGAGGAATATAGAACTGTTTGTATCAGTGTATCAAGTAGACTCTGTATTACAGAGGAAGTGCTGCCAAAATTTTCAATAATTTGGAGATGTGATGATAATCTGTGGATCAATATAATGTTTATGAATATGGAAATATTATGGAAAACTGGGACCGTTTCAGAGTATCACCATCCATTACAAGAACTTTCTCTTCTATCCTATGATCACTCTCCTTCCTATTACATGATCTACAAAAGAGAAGAAAAACAAAAGAAAGAAGAAAAAATAACTAACTATACAAATGGGAGAAAGCTACCCTAAAAACTCTCCTCCCTGAAAATCTGGCTAACCTGGGGTATTTATAGGCAAAGGGGGGCACCAGGGAAAGCATACGGGGCCACGCGTCGAAGTTCGACACGTGGCCACACTAGAAGGCCGTGGAAACGCGTCTCTGGCCGCGCTTCTACGTCCCTTCTGGGGCCGCGCGTGCCGTGCCAGGGTGTGCAGCTTCCTGCTGCGCACCACTCCTTGTACCTCATGTCGCTTTATCGGAATCTGCCCCAGAATTAGCAGATTGGCTTCCCAAAGTTAATGGATATATACAGGTTCTAAAAATCACCAAATAAATGGGATTTTTGGTTTCTTCTTCATTTCATGCCATGGCCTAGAAACATACAAGAAATGTATTATTAACAGAATTTTATATAGAATAAATGTTAAGATGTGGTATGAGATATGCAATTTTAGAGACTAATCAATGGCTAACATATACAATCGCCTCAACCTAAATGATTTGTCTAATCGTGCATTAGACACAAACACCGAACCTCTCCAGCAAGGAGCGATTGATTTTCTTAGCTAACCTATGTATTCTATTTGTGAAGTGAGTACCAATGCCAATATCCTGGCCAAATTATAAGGATTGGTTCTTGTATTTTTCAATATTACCAATTTGGAGCTTCTTAATTTTCCCACCAGTCTGTTTCTCCATCATATTCTTCCACTTCACCAGCATACCTAGGACTTCAAATATTTATCTCATGAGATATTATCCAATAATGCCTAGATAAATTATCACTAAAAGAGATAAAGTACCGATGACCTCCAAGTGATGCAGTCTTTGGCAGGTCCCCAAATACTAACGAGAACACAATCAAGAAGACCTTCAGAGCGGTGAGTAGTAGCGCCAATTTCACTTCCGTCTTCTTGTTCAGAACATCTTGTCCACCTAATTTCATATTGCAGGTAGAAGCATCTTTCAGTGATCCCTTCTTTGCTAGAGCTGCAAAGACTTTTCTCCTATATGTCCGAGCTTCATATGCCAATCCTGTGTACAAACATCACCTGAAAAAATAGAAGTCGTCACTCGTCCTGTAACCGTAATACCCATCAGGTAGTATAGGTTATTGCGTCAGATGCTCTTCAACACCACCATCGAGCCTCTAGTCATCTTGAAAATACCATCTCTTATAGATACTTCATGACCTAATGCTTCCAAGGCACTAACAGAGATAATATTCCTTTTCAGTTGAGGTACATACCTTACATCCTTCATTCTCGCACCATCCCATCAAACATCTTGACCAAGACAGTACTATCCCTTCCATGCGACAAGGACGATCATGACCCTTGACTACAAAACAATCATCTAGTTTCTTAAAACTAGAAAATTAATCCCTATTGGGACGCACATGATAGGTAGCTCCTATATCAATCATCCACTCAGAATCACCTGAGTACCTATGGTAGGAGTAGTGAATAAGAATGAAATAACAGATGAGTCTGAGTCCGATCAATCTATCTGTGAAGTACAATCCGATTGGGTAATGATCACTTGTGTAAGATTTGCTTCAGTTTTTGACTCTTTTCACTTATTCTTATCCTTTATCCTTGGACTATCAATCTTCTAGAACCCTATTTCTTTGCAGAAGGCACACGGGTTCTTTTTCAGATCTTTGAACCCTAGTCTGGACTGTGATCTCCCGCGAACGCCTTTACCCTTCTGATTGGAACTCCTGCCTCTTATCACTAACGCCTCTGCTGATGTACTATTAGAAGAAGATTACTTATCATTCCTCCGCACTTCATAATTTACAAGAGTGGCCGACACATCATTATAATTAAGTGATTGTTTTCTATTGATCAAGATGAGGACGAAGGTCTCATACTCTTCATCAGGAAGAGATTCAAAAGAATTAACGTCTTATCCTCTTCTTCGATATCCACATCCACATTAATCAAACCTAAAGATGCTTTGTGTAGTCGTTCATGTGCTCAGAAATAGAGAGTCCCTTCTTCATCTGGAAGCGATAAAACCTTCTCTTTAAATGTAGTCGAGACTCGATACTCTCCGTCAGATATTTCTTCTCAAGAATCTCTCACATCTTCATTTTAGAAGTCTCATACAGTATAAAATACTTAATGTCTTGTGTCAACACATACCTTATAAGACCACACACTGTCCTATTCATCTTATCCCAATTCTTTTCAGAAGTCTCTTTCGGTTTTTCTTTCAATCGTAGAGTATCTTCGAGATTTGATGTGGTCAATGCATCCATCACCTCACACATCCACATCTCAAAATTGTTTGTGCCCATCAAACTTTATTGCATCGATCTTCATCGGACGTGGGTTCACGAATTTCATGGTGGATTGACTTTCTTCGGCCATCTTCTCAATAGATTCCTCAACACAATGTGGAAAACGATTAGTGAAAATAAATCCAAATAGGAAGGATCAGATCTTTACCTCTGAACGAAATTGTAGACAGTTTTCAAGTTGATTTGCTCCACCTGAACGAAAAAACTCCTCGTCAAACTCGAAAGCTTTAATACCACTTGTTGGAATCCAAACAACAGAGAATATTAACACCAGAGAATAATCACCAATCACACCAATAAGTAAACAAAGAAAAGAAAGAGAGAACACAATATTTAACGAGGTTCGACAAATTGCCTATATCCTCGGAGCAAGGAGAGAGTTCTTATTGAATCAATCAAATTACAGGTTACAAATATTGGGGACAATACCCTTCTATATATAGCCAAAAAGCCAAGAAAAAAAATACCAAAAACACTGAATTCGGATCAGAAACGAATTCAGAATCAGATTTGAAAACAGGTTGTACAACCGCATTAGTCGACTAGAAGTTGACTAATTACTCCTATTAGTCGACTAAAAAATATACTAGTCAACTAGTCTGCAGTGTGCAATCCATCATTGATACGACTGATACGCTCTCGTATTTGACACCATTGATTGCATCAATCTTTGGCTAAACTCTAACAGAGTTTAAAAATTCTATCAACAAGATTTTTCTCTCTCTCCCCACAAAGTTTTTTTATTCATTTTTATGATTTTATGAGAAACAAGGTAAAAAAATGTTCGGATCGATGCACAAAATATTTTACACAGTAGGCTAAAATTATCCTTGATCTTTAAAGTTTAAAGAACTTTCTTTTTTATTTTTTTAAATTTTATCAGATTATAGAAGAGAAGGTTTGGAATTTTTACATGCCTAGCGTTTGTAGCATGTGGATTTTCCTAGCGTAATGTATAATATGAAAAGAGCTCATTTTCTCAGTAATTACTGTCGTCATTGGGCCTTGGTCCGCAAGCCCGAAGGCGAGGGACAGACTTGAGTGCAGCACTCAACCGAGTCAAAGTGGAGAAATTATTCTTGAGTCTGGGGATGATAATGGGCCGGATCTAGCTTACCGGGCCCCGAACCCGGCCCACAAAGCCTGAGCACGAACCCGATCCGGTCAAAATGGGTTGGTGTTGGGGCCTTTTTAAAGTCGGAGACTACACTAGATCACGACCTTGACACAGCCCTTAAGGAAGCCCATTTTAGGCCTACCTATGAGTCAAAATACAATATTAAATATATGTATTTCTTAATTAATATTGTTGTTACACTATAAATTAATATTATCTTTTCAAATTTTAAAAGTCAAAATAAAAATTCTTAATATTAAGAAACACACAGTTTGAAACAAATAAGAAGAAAAAAAATGTGGGTTTTCTTTTTTTTTCTTTTTCCTTTAATTTTTTAAATAGTTTTTTTTTTGGCCCAAATGGAGGCCCTAGAGCCAGGCCATCTCAATTTTTTGGTCCTCTAGTCTCAAGTTTTCTCCATCAAGCTATCATAGTGGTCAAGTCAAAGTTTGATCACTGTGGTGAGTCTTGTGATGCCCATGACTTTTGCAGAATTAATTTGCAATTAATTAAGATAACTAGGCTTTTTAGTTTACTCCTAATAAAATAAAATATGTGAGTTGAAGACAATTAACAGTATGTTTCTGAAAAAGCAAAAATATAAACAATATGAGGTGAATGAGAGGTGAATGAAAGCAAAAATCTTAGATCTGAAAAAATTACCAAATTAAAAGAGTGAAACAGATTGCTTCTGCTCAGATTTTAATTTTAGAAAATGCAACCATCATGATTTCCAAGTACTTGTAATTGATATTGACTCTGTCCACTGATGGAAATTAGAAGAAAAATCTGTCACTTTCAAACATATAATTTTAATTGCACTGTGCAGAGATATCCCAAATTCATGAACTGACAAGAAGAATGTAGTATTATTTACATTAAAGTTATAAAATCCTGAAGTCACTTAATAATCATTTTTTAGGTTTTCACATATTTGTTTTATTTAAAAAGTGAATTAGAAGTGATTAAGAGAGATTCGGCAAAATCTATCTGGATCCTATAGACAATACCCACATTTGACTACTTCAACAATATTCAATGAGAAAACTGTTTGAAGACACAATAAAAATGAATAAGAGAATATATTCTATATTACAGTAAAAAGAGCTAGCTCAGAACTGTCCACATGTAGCTCGAATTTATCCCCTATAACTGTGCCATATGATTTTCTTTAAATAATGCCTTGAATAATGTGAGATTTGTGAGATTTTAAATTTTAATAGCATTTAATGCTTGTATTATTATTCTTAGATATTTAATATGCTTATTTTACGAGAAATTGTCTACTTTTTTTTTCTTTGTATAATATTTAATTTAAAAAATAAAATTTTCTATTTAGTTTCTTCTTGTAAACACATAAGGCTTTTATTTTTTATATAAATTTAATTTTCTGAATTTTGTTACTCTATAGTGTTCCCAATAAGTGTTCTCACTATTTTGAGGATACAAATATATTGAAATAAAAGGTTAAAATTTTATTTGAAATGTAGACTTATTAAATAGAAACTGGACAATTTATACGAAAAATCAAAGTAAAATTGTCCACTTTTTATAGACTAAAAATAATATGAACAATTATAAATACAAGTGGACAATTTAATTGACGTGGATAGTTTTAATAATAAGTGGACAATTTGACCTATAGGTGGACAGAGTGAAAATATTATGTACAATTTTAAAAACAAGTGGATAACTAAATTGTGGTGGACAATATCAGCGACAAATGGGCAAGTTGACTTATAGGTAGACAGATTGACAATAATGTGGACAAGTTAACGTATAAGTGGATAGATTAAACCTAAGCATAAAAGTGACAATAAAAAGTGGATAATTTAATTTTATTTTTTATATACTTTTATTTAGTATGTCTACATTTTATATAAAATTATTCACCTTTTATTTCAATATATTTTTTTATTCTCAAATTAGCGAAAATACTTATTGGGAACATTATTATAATAAAAGAATTCAGAAAATTAAATTTATAAGAGAAACATAGCCTAAAAGAAAAAAATAACAATAGTCTAATGTGTTTACAAGAAAGAAAAACTAAATAAAAAATTTTATCTTTATTTTGCTAATTAAATATTATACAAGAAATAAAATAGAAAATTTCTCATAAAATAAGTATATTAAATATCTAAAACCAATAAAACAAGCATTGAATGCTATTAAAACTAAAATCTCACAAATCTCACATTTTTTTTGTTCAAGGCTATTTTTAAAGAAAATACTGTAATAATTACATGCAGATAGATTTGAGTTATTGTTGATACTAAAAAAAAGATAAAATCTCAAACAGCTTTTCAACTAGTCCGAATGATATCTTACTTGTCGACATTTATAAAGATAAGTCGCAGACAAGCTGATGACCAGTTTATGCCCATCCCCGTGGGCAAATCAGCGACTTGGACTCTACTGATCCAGTAAAGCAGACAGTAAGCCAATGTTGCCTTCGAAGAGAGCTAAGCAAGCCTAAGATGCTGAGTTAGCTCAACACTTAGCATCGTATGAGCCCAAGGGGATAGCCTCACCTGAGAGGCTAAGTAATTCTAGCTTCGTCTGAAGCTAATTATAGCTTCACATGAAGCTAATTTTAGCTTCGCTTGAAGCTTTCTTGATAGCTTCGCATGAAGCTTTTCATAGTTCCACAGAGAGCTAACTTACAGTTTCGCCTGAAGCTAATTATAGCTTCACCTGAAGCTTTCTTGATAGCTTCGCATGAAGCTCTTCATACCTCCACAGAGAACTAACTTACAATTTCACCTAAAGCTAATTCTAACTTCGCCGGAAACTAATTCTAGCTTCGCTGGCCATCCCGTGCTCTCCTCCATTGCGTCGTAGAGCCACGCGAGAGCCCCGAGTACCCACCGGAGCTCTTGGCCATCTTCCCCTCCGCGGCCTCCGCCTCCGCCGGCGAGCACCCCTTACCGTAAGCCCTCTCTCCCTCTCTGTGAATATTTGGGTGTGTGAGTTAATTATTGTGTACTATTTGGCATGTGTTTGCATGGGTAGGGGTGTGTGTGTATGTTGGATTATATTGTGTCTTTTGTATTATAACATAGGTGTGTGTATATTTGGTGCGTTTGTGTGAGTTTGTCTTCATGGTTATGTGTGTATTATATGATGTATATTTGTGTGTATGCATGTATTTATATTATGTATGCATGCGTAATCATGTATTAATATGTGTGTATATATATAGTATGTATGTATGTATGTGCATACTTGTACACGTATGTGTGCGGTGTTAGATTTAAATTTTATTCCATACAAGATCTACACATATACTGTAAGCCTCTTTATCATGATCAAAGGGAAGGAGGGTTTTAGGCATACCTGATTCCATCGCGAGGATGCCGAATATTGCACGATCTCGAAGGCGCCGGAGTTGAGGGAGAGGATTCTTCTCTCCAACCACCAAGTTCTCTTCTTTATCCTTAGAGGAGATGAGAGGCCTCTAAGAGAGAGATGATTATTCTTGTTGGTGGAGAGGGAACCCTACTCATGGTATATATAGCATCAAGAAACCCTAGTTCAACTCATCATAGATCTAGGCCCTTGATTTATAACACGAGTTCCACACGTGTGATGAGTCCCACATTCTAATTTAAATACACTCATGGCTAAGTGTAATTGAAAACGTGTCTAGACCCAAACCATTTAGGTTTGATCAATTCTTTATTGGGTCAAACAACATAGGTTAAGTGGGCGGGTGCAAATATCCAATTGACTTGATTAGGCCCAAAATAAATTAGACTTTAAAACATAATAAGTCTAACAATCTCCCACTTGGGCCAAGCAAGTCATACTGAATAGATATTATGCATAACTTTATGACGTCAAAACTTTAACCGCCGACAAATCACGTTTCAAAACAATCTGGTCCATTAAGAGTCCTGCCACCGAACATGGCGATCGTTACCTTCTGTATAATCGAGGTAGGACCTTCCACATCACAAGTTTCAGAACCCCTAACGACATAGATCAAATGTGGACGTGTGGCATGAAATGTCCTCTGATCAAATAAGGTACAATTCCAACTGGTTTCCACTTTATGACTCCAACGAGTCTAGCCTTATGACTCCAACGAGTCTAACTTTATGACTCCAACGAGTCTAACTGCTAATTCAACAAACTCAAATGCCAAAAGTAAACTTTAAGAAAAGCAGTTATAAATTTATCAGAATCAACAAATATCCATAAAGTGCACTCAGAAATAATGTCTGTTACATAAAATTATCCACTCCCACAAAATCAGGATATCATAATGACTAGTCATCCTCATATGAGCAATATGCTCTTAAGAATACTTTAGGTGAAAGTCCTTTAATGAGTGGATCTGTAATGCTAAGAATAGTGTCATCACTATCAACAGACAAAATATGATTCTGAACTTTATCATTGATGACAAGAAACTTGATGTCGATATGTTTTGACTTTACTGAACTCTTGTCACTATTGCAGCAGAGCTTTATAACTCTTATTGTCACAGTGTAGCTGTAATAGCCTCTCGACTAAATCCACCATCTTCCTACAATAAGGAAAATGAAAAATGAAGTGGACTTCCTATTGTCGATACATACAGCATAATCTGAATCTGTGTGTCCGATCAGCTGCAACTGATCAGATTTCATGTAGTCTTCTATTGATATCGCATTACCTTCTTGACAGTCTTCCAGAGATCAATCCCAAGATTGATCAAGTTTATGTCAAGTTTCTCAACGGTATATGCTATATCTGATGGATACAAACTTGAGCACACATCAGACATCCAACCGCCAATGCATATGGAATGTCTTTCATTTGCTCTTTCCGTAGATCATTCTTGGGACATTAGAGTAGACTTAACTTATCTCCCTTAGTGACAGGCGCATCACCCAAAGAGCAATTCTTCATGCCATATCTATCTAGCACTTTATCGATATAGGCATTTTGTGATAAACCTAATATTCCACGTGTCCTGTCACGTTGAATCTGGATGCCTATCACAAGAAGCGTCTCCAAGATCTTTCATCTCAAAATTCTTTGAGAGAAAACTCTTGATCTCAAGTAGAAGATCTATATCGTTACTTGCTAATAGAATGTCATCCACATATAGCACAAGAAATATAAATCTACTCCCTTTAAATTTATGGTAAATACATTGATCAACTATATTTTCCTTAAATCAAAATCGGATATTACTTGATCAAATTTCAAATACTATTGACGGGATGCTTGCTTTAAACCATAAATGAATTTCTTTATTTGCAAACCAAATATTATGAAACCTTCACTTTAAAACTTTCTGGTTGCACCATACAGATTTCCTTCTCAATGCTACCATTAAGAAGGCAATCTTAACATCCATTTGGTATAACTCTAGGTCAAAGTGAACCACGAGTGCCATAATAATCTTAAAAGAATGCTTCATGAAAGCTAGGGAGAAAGTCTCCTTATAATCAATGCCCTTTCTTTGAGTGATCCCTTTGTGACAAGATGTACCTTATACCTTTTGACATTACCTTTCGAATCCCGCTTGGTTTTGAATACTCATTTACAACCAATCGGTATCTTTCCTTCAGGCAACTCTACTAAATCCCAAACATCATTGTCCTTTATGGATTTTAACTCATCTTTCATAGCATTTGACCACTTACTGGAGTGAATGTTGAGTTTGGCCTCATTTAAGGATGCGGGGTCATCCTCTAGCCTTATGTCAAACTCATGCTATTGGAGATAAACAATATAGTCATTTGCAATGACTGATCTCCTCTCCCTAGTTGATCTCCTAAGGGACTTGTGGTTGAGAATTTTCAATTTCTACCTCACCAGCATGATCTATTTCAGGATGAACTGTATATGTATCTTGTAAGGATGCAACTGTATTTTCATCTTGAAGTGGAACAACTACTTTATCATTTGGAACAATTTGTCATGGGTATAACAATATGTTCTTCCTTAAATATGAAATCTTTATGTAGTTGACTCCCACTGTTCTGAATATTCTCAAAAAATTTAGCAATCCGTCTTTATGTTCTTAGTGGAGGGACAATAAAACTAAAGCCTTTATACCTCTCAGAATACCCTACAAGCTAACTATCCTTGAGTCCAACTTCTTCTCATATGGTATATATGGCCGAGCTTCCGCTGGACAACCCCAAACATGTAGGTGCCTAATACTGAGAGTTTTCTCAGTCCATAACTCATACGGGGTTTTAGTTACTGTTTTGCTAGCTATTCTATTAAGGAGGTTACAACCATTTTTAAGGCTTTAATATATAATGACTCGGTAGAGTAGTGTGAGCTATCATACTCCCAATCATATCCTTTAGTGTGTGATTTTATCTCTCAGTAATACCATTTTGACGAGGTGTCCCTGATATGGTATACTAAGCGACAATACCACTCTTTTAGAAATTAACAAATGATTCTGGACATTTACCTGATTCGTCATATCTGTCATAGTACTCACCACCATGATCAAATCTAACGGCTTTAAACATGTCCAATGATTGAGATTTCTCATGGAACAAGTGTAGGTACCTATAACGAGAGTAATTGTCTGTAAAAGTGATGAAATATTCATGACCATTCCAAGAAGCTGTAGGGAATGGACCACAAATGTCTGTATACACCAAATTAAGACACCTGAACTTCGTCTAGTACCAAACTTTCTAATGTTTCTTTAGTTAATTTTCGCTTAGTGCCTATGCTATTCACATATAAAGATTCAATATATAAAGCATGAAGTTTCAATTTATATAGACATCAATCAGAATTCTAATACCAACAACTTTAGATTTAGAAAGTAGACTAAGCATTTCATTATCAAGAGTGACAGTAAAACTAGATCTGTCTAACAAATGAAATAGAAATATGATTCCGCCTAAAAGGACGGTACATATAAAGTCTCATCCAAATCTAAAACAAAAAAAAAACAGAATCTAATTTAAGCCTACAAACTCCAATAGCTTTAATTGCAACTTTATTTCCATCACCCATGTATACGTATCGCTCGCTCAGCTGGCTGGGCCTCCTTTGGGTTTGGAAGTTCCACATTGAATTGCTTATATGAATTATCTATTCATAATTTATAAAGTGGCACTAAAGCTAAATTAATCTCAGAACAAACATAAATATGAGATATACTCGCTAAATAGCCATTTCTGATACTTTATGCATTCCTACTTGAGATGGCTTACTTTCTTACAGAAAAAGTATGCAATGACCTTAGGCTATTTTTCTGCACTTTTGCCACTTAGGATCAGCCACTGTAGTGATGTTTATGTTCCTCCCTTTAGTTTCACTTTCCTTTTCTTATTAGAAGTTTACCCTGGATGCTAAGTGAGCACTGACTTTATCGGGCATAGCACTTCTAATAGTTATAGGAATAGTGTACTTTATGACCATTAGACACCTCTTGTAAGATCTCTCCCACTTACCATAATTGACCTTTTCTTTACTGAACTTTTATTAGTGATAGTAGAGATCCATCAATCTTTAAGGTGTACTCTAGGTGCATGAATTCAAGAACGATCATTTACGTGGTCTTACCACTTCTTAAAGTTTGTACCATTCAATTTAAACTACATAAGTGTACAATTTCTCATCAGTTTAACATAAACATTGCATTTAATAAAATTCTACTGTAATAGCCATAAAAAAAATGAATTTTAGAAAATGCAACCAGTCTAACCGATAGTGCTGCCGGTTAAACTTTCAGAACAAGTTGTGTCTCTATATGCCAACACTGTACTGGCCCAATATAGATATCCTAAAGTCTAGGTCCTATGTAAGAGAACAGCCTTCCTTTGGGCCGACTGTCACTTTATAGGATTGGTCCTAAAGTTTAAGTAATCTATATTGGCCATATAATATATGTAATGACCCGGCATAATGACAACCTTCCTTTCGGCCGATTGCCACACGCATGGGCCACACAAATTTATGCATCTATATTCTTGTTCCGCCATCGGACTAGTTGATGAGGGTAATGCAATATGAGCCAATAGTGTGACAACCTTCCTTTGGGCCGATTACCACACATCAAGGTTCTCCCACTTGCATTACCCACATCAAGTATCCGACGCCATACATAATTCGGCCAAACAATAGTCTTCCTTTGGGCCGGCTATTGTCCGCATGAACTACATACGCAATTAAATAAGCTCTTTTATAAATTCTTTAGCTTGAACATGTATATATCTTTATTTGTGTGTTATTAACTGTAATAAACACCAATATTCATCATGCAAGACAATATAAGAAATAAAATATTGATGATAAAGCGGAAGCATGTAAAGGTACACATAACCATGATAAACAAACACTTCAATGCCTTCTTTATGTCAACTAACTACTGTTTTGTCATGTATAGTTCCTGTAATACTGTAATGCTCGTCAAGAGCTTCGAAACGGCTGTTTACATGCCCAAAACAGAGGTCATATGAGCCCGTAACGGCTAATTGAAGTTTCTATTGACAAAACGGGTCTGCAGTGCTTATCGGGTCTGAATCAGACCCGACCCGCAATGATTAACTTATGGGTTTCCTTTCTTATTGGGCCGGGTTTAAACAAACTGGATAAAACCCAATAAACACTAATTGAGACCAATTAAGAATAGATTAAATGAGTTTCCTTATTAGATTTAAATTTTGTATCAATATCAAAAAATCCAATCATAATCAATCTCACAATCCCAAATCAAAGAAACCCTAAATAATTAACCAAATTTTTTTTTTTAATTACTGGATGCGCGCAGCATGGAGGCATGCACACGCCGCCTACATGCAAACGCTTGCTGGCTGCATGAAGGCAATGCTTTTTTTTTTTTTTTTTTTTTTTTAACTTAAGGCTGCCATGCATTTACATAAGGCCTGCATGCCAAAAAATTTAAGCCTGATTCAAATAAATTAATGAATGAATAAAATCAAGGCCACATCCATGCAGCCGGTGCTTGCATGCTGGCGGATGCATGTAATTGTTTTTTTTTTTTAAATCTAGAATAACACACATATTAATTTTCATAAAAAACATATACATGTTAAATTCAATAAAAATCACTCCTTTTAATCTTTTGATCCAACATATGAGACACAAAATATTTATTGAATCAAAGGAGATATTTTTATGATATTTATAGATCGAGATCATAATTTCTGTAGATCCCTATGATCTGATAAAGAGGTGGCTCTGATACCATTGTTAGATCTAAATTTTGTTCCATACAAGATCTACACATATACTGTAAGCCTCTTTATCATGATCAAAGGGAAGGAGGGTTTTAGGCATACCTGATTCCATCGCGAGGATGCCGAATATTGCACGATCTCAAAGGCGCCGGAGTTGAGGGAGAGGATTCTTCTCTCCAACCACCAAGTTCTCTTCTTTATCCTTAGAGGAGATGAGAGGCCTCTAAGAGAGAGATGATTATTCTTGTTGGTGGAGAGGGAACCCTACTCATGGTATATATAGCATCAAGAAACCCTAGTTCAACTCATCATAGATCTAGGCCCTTGATTTATAACACGAGTTCCACACGTGTGATGAGTCCCACATTCTAATTTAAATACACTCATGGCTAAGTGTAATTGAAAACGTGTCTAGACCCAAATCATTTAGGTTTGATCAATTCTTTATTGGGTCAAACAACATAGGTTAAGTGGGCGGGTGCAAATATCCAATTGACTTGATTAGGCCCAAAATAAATTAGACTTTAAAACATAATAAGTCTAACATGTGGGTGTTAATTCCCCTCCCTTTCTGTGTATGGTTGCGTGGTATAACGATATGGATCCATTTGGTGAGATCCGGACCCGTTACGGGATATTCGAATTGGCATTCGCTGTAGACCCGATAACCAGATGATTCAAAAACTGACCTATGAGATAATTCTGAGATCCGTACCGGTTAGTGCAGTGAAAATCAGGCGGCGATTCGGATCCAAAACCGTGTCATTTCTTGTGAGTGTTTGTTTATTAGTCTATTTTAATTTCTGCGTTTTATCTTATTGTCTCATGCGAATGTGTATACAATTTCTGCATTATTTCTGTTCATGCTAGTCACTATTGTTATATTGTGATGCTCTGATATTATTTTATTAATATATCATTTTCTCTGTTATCAACAATGCTATTAATTTGTTCCGATAATCTAGGCAAGTGAGCATTGGTCATGATTTTTCTTATTAGTAATACCCGGATGAGAAATTTAATTGTAAATTTTAGGATTAATTAATAAGACTGTTGCTTCAATGATATATCGAGTCTTTTATGCTGGGGCCTACTAGTGGATTATATTGAGTGAAAATTGACTTAAGGATGGAGAATTGATTGGATATACCGTTGATGTTTAATAAATGTGGACACGATTTTTTGATACTGGGTAATATGTGTTTCCCTTTATCAATTTCTAATATATTGGATTTATTGGATCTATTCATGATTGGATTGGTCAGTGACTTTTATTAGAATAGTATTTTACTAGAGATAGGGGAGCAGACCAGATTAGTTGATTAGTAAATTATACAGATATACAGTAGGGTAGAAATCACATATTACTATATTGTTGGAAAGTGAATATTTTGGTGATGATAAATTAGATATAATCTGGATAATAGACATATATGGACTTGGTGGTTGTTACTGAGATATTCTTATCCTATCATTTCATGTGTAGATTGCTTACTGTTCTAGATTCTGGACTGATGATGGTATGCCTTAAACTATGACTTGACTGGACCTAGCGATTATCCTAGTTCGTATTGTGGATGAGTGATATATTTCGTGTAAAGTATTTAGGAGGCAACTGTTTGGTGATTTGTCAGATAGGAATTCTATTGGATATTTGTAGCTGATAAAATATGAGATTCTTATTAAAAGGACAGGATCTTGGACTTGTCAAGTAGACCCAACTGGATTGAAGTTGACTTGGAGGTTGAGGAATATGTATTGATTGGGTTAACCTGACCTGATAGATCTTATATATATATATATATATATATATATATATATATATATATATATATATATATATATATATATATATATATATATATATATATATACCTGATATGTTACTTGAGTTTTGGGCTCTTATGATTGACCTTGATAGAAGTAAGAGTATGTGATGATCTTAATCGGATTGGAGTGTAAAGATTTGATTAGATATATCAAAACATGTAGTTGAAATCACCTAGAGGGGGTGAATAGGTGACTAGCTAATCTAATGGTCAATTAGTGCGGAATTAAAACTATTATGCACAACATATCAAGTATAACACAAGAGTGTACCCGGATTTAAAATAAAATCCCATAAATCCTCTAAAAATCTACAAAAATAAGTTCAGTATAATACTTTGATATACAAACATGTTTGAGTAAAATCAAGACATGTTACAAACATTTTGAACTATTTTTGTTACTTAGAAATTTTGACATAAAATAAAATCTGTATTTTTCCAAATAGATTTTTTCAAAACTTCTCCAAATACAAAAACAAGATATTTTAAATATTTCTAAAGCATTAAGTGTATGGATATGATCCTCTACACATACATGATAAAATATCTATGTTTTTGTCAATAAGCACTAAAATGATTTTGGTTAAAACACATGTATATCTTAAACTCCAAAAATCAAAATGGTATTTTTCTAAACTGAAAATTCTTTTGTATTTTTTCAAAATAAAAACTCTTTTATAAAAACACATCTAAATCTTGTGTGTGAGTGTATATGGTATACTTGAGCAATCCATCAACTATTCTATCCTTTATATTTTATCTAAAAACAAAATCTTTACAAAAACAAACCTAAACTCAAGTCTTCTCTTGAAGGGCTTCACTTGAAGTCTTCTTCTCCTTCTTGACTTGGTCTAAATTTGACCCAAAGAGCTAGACTCCTCTTGAGTACTTGATATAGTCTTGATGCATTAGCTTTTGAATCAAACCGTGTTAGCTTCAAAACTTGACTTAAAATCCTTTGTTGAAGCTAAATACCTACTGAGATCTTGATCACAAATCTGAGACTAAATAAACACAAGATCATTAGTACTATAACTACATGAGTTAATCATCATCAAAACTAAAGTGATGGGCCTTTGGGCTAACAGTAGTTATTTTAGTTATTGAAATACAGATATATTGGTGATGTAGAGGATCAGAGTAGATTGATAAGATGAGAGAACTGATTATTGGTGTATTGGACTTGTAGTTTACTATATCGAATTGCCTTGACGATGAATTTAGTACTCGATGTTTGAAGTGATTGTAGGGAGATTATGGGTTGATGGATCATGTTATTGTTATATCCTAGAGCATATGGATGAGATTGTATATGGACTAGACAATGTAAGATATGTTACTTTATTAATTCATATTACTAACAATTACTGAGAAAATATTGTCAAACTGTAACACATGCATTGTTCTATTGTTCTACCATTTACACAATGATATTGTATTTACTGTTATTGTTACTATCATTGACATTGTTACTGTCACTGTATCATCCCAATAATTAAAATAACATGAATATTGATTGATATAAATAATAATATAATAAACAACTTACACCGAGATTAAAAAAATTGATGGAGGAGATAACGTATGTATTTTGGGGGACCTAGGATACAGGTTGCGTAGCCGAGATACGGTTCCACTGCAGGGTTCCGGGGGATGACTGACATCCTGTATTGTTTTCATTGTTATTGTTATTGACTATCTAGTGGTAGGACTTGGTTCAGCGCCAGGTGATTGGGCCGTGGTTCCGGGTATGTATAGAACCCGCCTGAAGTATGGACAATGTCTCTTCCTATCAGTTTCAATAACTTAGAACCCGATTGACATGTATAGTAGGCATAGTATGGGATATGTCTATTTCAGGTGGCAATTGGTGTTCGCTGACTTAATAATAATAAGCTGTTCATAACGTATTATGACTGATTGTATTCACTCGATACATGTATACTTTGTTGGACACCTGATTGTACACTGGACTCTAGTACTGACTGACTTTATCCACTAGATATATAGACACCTGACTTTACCACATGGTTTTAGAGTAGTATGTTATCATCATTATTTATTCTTATGATGTATGTTATAGCGTTCTTCATGCTTGCCTGTTTTATTATTATATTGTAGTCCATCAATTTATATGCATATGCACCTCCTCTTTATTTTACACACTCATTGGGTCGCTTTCTTATGACCCTGATTTGCACATCCAGAATTGGATGTTTCATTTTATTGATCATGTGTTCGATGAGACCAGACATGTTGCGAGGAGCCAGAATTCCCTTACTTGGTCGTCCTTTCTCGGTATATTGTTACTTTCTTCTTCCGTCATTTCCTTGATTTTCATATATATCAGACTCATTGCTGGTTTTATTCCTTTATCCATCTGTTATCATGTGTGGTCATTCATATGTTATATTGTAGTGTTATCATGCCATCATAGGGATTATATAGTTTGTTCAGGTTACTTTAGGCTTAGCGTGTATACGTGGGGTATATTCCTTGCGTATATACATCGCCGACTCTAGTCGCGCTCTGTTTTCACGTATTTTAGGAGGGGGCGTGACAGATGGCTTTAGAAGGATGGCTACAATGGTTCAATAGAAAACCCACCTTATCCTAGCATATACTTCTTCTACATTGGTGCATGTCTTATGGTCAATTTGGTATTGACGAAATAAAGTACTTTTCTCCCAGGAATAGATCACTGCAACATTTCTTTGGACTAGAGATTCTATGTTGACCTTACAACACCTCTAACAAAGATTCACAAATCAGTTTCGAGTTTGTCATGATCAGTTAGTTGTTGTTAGTATATTATTGGGTAGACTGAGTGTGCACAGATGCACAGATGAATTCTTGTATATTTGAGTTTGCCATAAATAAGAATAAAAAAAAGAGTCATGGAAATCTAATTAAAGCTCAATCCTCACAGTATTCTCTCTTTGTGTTTATACATATAATAATAATAATAATAATAATAATAATAATAATAATAATAAAACTTAGTGTAAGGATCGAGCAACATGGTAACCATCAATTACAGATGGTGTATTTGCACGTGCAAAAAAGCCAGTGAGAGAGAACTGAAATTCAAGCTATAAGTTAAGGGTTTGTTTCACTTTGATGTTAAGTGTTTTTAATTGTAGTTTCCTGGAGTAAAAATCCCATAACTCCACACAATAAACCGTGTCTGTTAGTAACTGTCCCAGTATTGATAGATTCTCAATTAACATAAGACTTCTTTTAAAATGATAGATTATCATAATCGTCTCCAAATCCTTAAAAATTTCAGCAGCACTTCCTTTATAAATACTGATGTGCCCAAATATACATTTTAATCCACAATAATTTCGGCCACATCAACCTACTTATTCTCAATCCAAACAGTAAATCAAAGTCAACCATCATCATGCAATCAGAATAATATTTCGGCTCATCACGGCTTACTTAAGTGAAAACAAAAGAAACATATGCTCGAGAATATCCCTCTCGGCATCCAGGATGTAACACCAAATTATTTATGAATCCAACTCATTAAGAACAAAGCCTTCTAGCTTATGCTCTACAACCTCAATAAGATTGTAAATATATACAACATGAATTTTTCCATCTACAATTATAATTCCAAAACTTCTCTATATAATAGAATTTTCAACGAAGCACTTGAAATCTTAAATTGGGCCTTCAACTCATCATGACCTAAAAACATAATAATCTGTGGGCGGTGAGCTTAACAGCTCAGTGAGGAGAGTAAAAAGAAGATTAAGAAAATGATATACATGTCAAGTAAAAGGGAACATGCTTTTCTTTAATGGCAAGTTGAATTTGGATAAAGAAAAGAAACAATTATATCAAGGTAACAGTCAACCCAATTATCTCTATAGTTTGCCAAAATGACTTGACTCCTTCGGTCGATGACTCTACAACTTAAATCTTTGAACTATATTCTATAGGATTTATGATATATCGAATATTTTCTTTTAGTGCCTTAGTTTGTTTTTTTAATTCTTTTCATGGATATGTGCTTCATGTACCATTTACAATGGTGCTCTAATCACAATAAATTAATTCAAATACTATAAATATCACAAACATGTTTATATGTATACATATATCGTATATCATATCACACTTCAAGTGTTACATGGATTCTTTTGTAAACATACACACATCATATAATGCTATATTATCTCCTATAATAAGACAGAGTTTCACAGTCCTACATCAAGGACAAGCATACAACACTATATATTTAAATAAGCACATTTTTATTTCATAATATATGACCCATCCATACCCCGTCTTCATACCTACCAGCTCCCGCTGGCCCCTTCCTTTGTATATTACACAATATCATACCCCGTCTTCACACCTACCAGCTCCCGCTGGCCACTTCCTTTATATAATACACAATATCATACCCCGTCTTCAGACTTACTAGCTCCCGCTGGCCCCTTCCTTTGAAATACACACACACACACACACACACACACACACAAAATAACAACACCGTCTACCCCCTCCCATCCTTAATATGTATAAAAATAACACGACATGCATGTACAACATCACATACACATCAATTATCAAGGTAACACACACCATGTCGGTAGCGTTGTGATATACTTTTTTCAATCACCAATCATGTGATTGAAACGTAGCACACGATCAAGTTCGTGTAACTATCCATTATATGCACGCATTCAGACATACATACCACTTACATTTATCATTCATTCCACGATGCATCAACAATTAATTACATTCTCAATGCTCGTCCTAGGTCATATGATTTATTTTTTTAACTAGTTATGATTCTTATTCACATATTAGGTATTTTATGAATGAAATTGACTACACTACTTGTACATGACTAGGATCTTAGTATGCTTAAAAGTTGTAATACCCCGTTCCTGGAATACGTACTTAGTTGCGTATTCAGTTTTTCGATCGTATTTTTCGTTTTACCTTCTGTATTTAACCGATTTCAGTTTCAAATACTATTTTTCAAATATTAGATTTTCTATGATTTTCTGGATTTTTTCCTGAATTAAAAGGAATTTCTTCTAAACCGGTGTCGGCCAGTGCCGCTGACCGATCCCTGAATTTTTAATTTACAAACGGTTTGAAATTTCTAGATGGGTCTTTAGACATTATGTTTTAGAATTACATTTCCTACCTAAATGCTTTTTCTGAGGATTTTATGAATTTATGAAAATTCCACCGGAGTCGGTAGATAATTGGTTCCGGGATTTTTAGTTTTAAAACTATAAAGTATTTCTTAAAACGGATTTCACTATGTTTCTTAATATAATATTCTTGATTTTTGATAATTATTTCGGGTCGTTCCGAGATACTTGAATTTCGGACGATTCCGGCATTTTCCGAAATGTTTTTCGCATCCCCGACATAAACCTGGGTATCAGTCTTTTCAACAGTTTCAGTTCTTGATTCCAAGAAAATATCTTCTCTCACAATTTCTTTTCCTTTTTCCTTTTTCCTTTTCTTTAATTCTTTCCTTCCTCCACAAGCCAAGCTTTTTTAATTTTCCAATTTTCCAAAATTCCAACTCCACACAATTCCACCAACTCCCTCATTATTACCCCTCTTTCTCTCTCTCTCCCATGGCCGGCCAAGTGGCCAAATGAGGGACACCTCACCCTCCCCCTATTTACACAAAACCCCCTCTTTTCTACACTAATTGCACCTCCTTCACAAAATCCCAATCTTATATAAACTTCCCTTTTCATTTCTAACCCTTCTTTTTACTTCACCTCACCAAAGAAATCTCCTCCACAAGACTTCATCTTCATCTCAAGCTCAACCACCAACTCCAAGGTCATCTCCAAGGTCATCATCTCCATCTCAAGCAACATCAACTTTTGATTTGGGATCGTTCTTGGTGATATCGTCGACCACAACCATTTCGAGTTCATAGAGCTTCGATTAACCAATCTAAGTGAGTATTTTACTCACCAAGACTTGTAAACTTCTTGGCATACTTGTGTCTACTTATCTTGTACATTTGTAGCTTCAAAATCACACTTTTTGATCATCCAACACAACTTCAAATTCTGTTCTGTACGCTGTTTTCTGACCACGATTAGTCGACTTGACCTAGGGATTAGTCGACTAACCCTTTTACTTGAAACGTAACCTTTTTCTGGAACCCAGTTTTAGTCGACTTGACCTTACTGTTAGTCGACTTGACGTGTCTGTTAGTCGACTACTCCCTTGACCCTAGTCGACTAACCTTTTCCCTGAAACCAACTCCAACTCTCTGGAACCCAGTTTTAGTCGACCAGTCCAGACTGTTAGTCGACTAACCCCTCTATTAGTCGACTAACCCTTCCACCTAGTCGACTAACTTTAGCTGTTTTGTATAGTTAATTTCCTTCTTAAGTTTGGATCTTATGCTTGGTACATGTGCTATTTACTGTTCTTGCTTGTACTTCATGACCTGCCACTTGATGTATATCACCTCTTGTCACTTCATAATTCCATGTTCATGTATTGCCTGCAACTGCTTGTGTTAGGGTAATTTCACTCTTGTACATGTACCATGCCGGTGATATTCTTACTTCTTTATCGTGCACCATGCGTGGCCGGCCCTTCGTGGTCGTTGAACTTTGTGCTACTTCTATGTTACCACTTGCCATGTCATTACCTCAGTCTTATCAGTTTCTTACTTCTATTTAACACATGTATATCACTTGACAATTGAAGGCCCTCATGTTATGTCATGACTTACCCAGACTATTATCAATCTCTTGTCATGTTTGGTTGTTTGTTAAATATCATCATCCTTGTCATGCTATCTCTTGACACCAAGCATGATACACCTGATTCTTATAATTATCACGATAATGGGAATGTAGTACCTGATTACTTGTTATGATTCCAGTTACGTATTACAGTTATGATCCTGCTCATTCCCTTAATCTGATAATTATGTTAATAAACCATAAAAAGGACAACTTGTATGGGAATGGGAGGAAGTGATGGATGCCGGAATGATATCTTGCTTATAGTAATGGAATAAAATACTGGTGGTAAGTGTTAGTGGGACTTAGGGCCCACAGGAGATTAGTGTTAGGGGACTTTGGGCCTCCAAACTGGTTCCAGGTGTATGGAAACTACTATAAGAAGCTCTATCAGTTCTCCATCTACTTCCGGTAACGACCCTCGACTTGCTTATATATGGATGTATGTGTGTTGGGATGTACACCCGGACACATACCGAGATATATGAGTCAGACGAGTAATAATAATAATTTATATTCCTGTTATGCCTGTTAAGATACCCGTTATGGATCTTGTTATGACTCTTGGTATTCTTGTTATGACTCCTGTGACTATTCCCTTATGCTTGTTATGATGCCTATTAGGACTCCTGTTACTTCAGTTAGGGATTCCTGTTATTCTTGTTATGTATTCCTGCTATGATTATCGTGTGATTTGCAACTCTGATTCTATACGCTTGGATTTCGATTGCATGAGATAAAAGTATATAGATGAGGGTTTCCTTGTTTGGATTATTCCTTCGATGTACTAGTCTCATGGGACCGTGACTTAAGCGTATACAATCAATCTTGCTTGAAATCAACTTTACTCTGGATTTCCTGTTTTATAGATGTTATGTTTTATTTGTTCGTACCTGCTATCCTTGTGTTCTAACTCTCCTACTCTTGTTTCTTAGCCATTTGGCTGTAGCCTGTTCATTGTTGGGAGGTCCTGACTCCCTTGGATTTGTATGTTCAGGTTTGGAAGCTTGGATCGAAGTGGAGCTGTCCACAGCAGATCAAGCTTTTCTTAGTGAGCTGGCAGCCTAGTTCCAGTTCTTTCGGGCCAGACTCCTCTTTTGACTCACGGGATCTTCATCCTACTCGTGAGCATTTTGTATCTTTATTGTATATTTTACTTTTGGACTTGGTTGTGATAAAAGACACATGTGTTGTGTAATAGTTTATCATATCCTGTATAACTTTGTATTTGTACTTTTATGTTGGCATATGTATGTATACCACGCTTTGTGTTGTACTCTGATCCTTGCTTGTACTTTTATGCTTAGCGTATATACGTGGGGGCATTTTCTGACCTACGTATATACGTTGCAGTGACGTCTCCGTATCCGTGGAATCGGGGCGTTACAGGATGGTATCAGAGCTTAGGCTCTCACCTCTATAGTACAAACAAGCAGCAAATTCTAGTAATTTGCTATTGCCAACTACAATGTACAAAGTTATCTAGTCCTTCTAGATTCCTTCTTGAGTCCTTCTTGATTCCTCCTTGATTCATACCTTGTATCTATTATGTCCTGAAATCCTTCCATTTTTCCAGTTCCTTCCAGTCATCTTCCACCAACTAGATATGGATAGAAGATCGGGCCGTAATCACTCTGGGCAAGCATCGAATGGAACCGCGGGGGAGAATGTCGACATTCTGAGGGTCATTCAGACGATGATGGAGAACCAGCAGCAGCAGACGGAGCTCCTCCGGCGAGAGTTGACAGCTCCTAAAGGACAAAGGCCAGGGAACATATCAGACTTCAGACGGTTGCAACCAGCCATATTCACGGGTGAAGAGAAACCCCTGGATGCTGAGCAATGGTTGACCGACACCTCAGATTTGTTGAATGCAGCCAGAGTTCCTAAGGAGAATCAAGTGGAGGTCGCCAAGATTCTATTGAAAGATGTAGCCAGAACTTGGTGGCTAGCTGAGGAAGCCAGATTGGAGAAACCTGTCACTTGGGACACATTCTCCAAGAGTTTCTATAGTAGATTCTTCCCTGCCACAGCTCAGAAGGACATGGAAGAGCAATTCATCAGACTTCAGCAACGGGATCGGTCCGTGGATGAGTATGCCGCGGAATTTCTCCGACTTAGCCGCTTTGCTCCGTACATGGTGACTGATGAGGAGAAGCGGGCAAGCAGATTCCAGCAGGGCTTGCAGATGGACATACAAGTTTTCTTAATGCCCCAGCAGCTGAAGACTTATTCTGAAGTTCTCACCATAGCTCGAGAAGTAGAGCGTGGACTGGAGAAGAAGAGATTGACTCAGATGAGGAACCAGGCCAAGAAGAGGCCTTTTGAGTTGATGGATGAGGAGGATGCAGATAGGGCAACCCAAGGCCCGATGATTAAGAGACCATTCCAACCTCCTCTGTCTCAAATAATATGCAATTTCTGCCACAGACCCGGACATTATAAGAGAGATTGTCGAGTGGCCAATGGATTATGTTTGGCATGTGGAGCAGGGAGTCATGCGCTCAGGGATTGCCCGCACAGAAAGTTTGGACAGGTGGCACCAGTTAGACCAGCACACCCAGCCCCAGCACTTCCAGCTCCGCCATTGAGGAGGAATCCTGAACCTGTTGATCGAAGAGTTCCATTTCCACCCCAACGGTATGATCATCAGCAGAGAGGAATGAGAACTAGAGCAGATCAGGGTAGAGGCCAAGGTTACATCATGGCGGCAGAGGCATCAGATGACGCAGCAGAGTGGGAAGACCTGTATCCAGATCAGGAACCTTAAGGATATCATGGTAACCACTGCCCCGGATCTTGTATTTGAGTTGGTTATCTTTCTAAATATTTCCCTTATCATTCTCTCATTGTCTATCCTAGTCCTTCATGTGTTCACCTTAACCCTGTTTTGGATTTATGAAGCCTTTATTCCACCTTTGTCCTCCTTGTGTTCAATTTACCCCTTAACGAAATTGCGAGGACGCAATTTTTTGTAAGGTGGGTGGATTGTAATACCCCGTTCCTGGAATACGTACTTAGTTGCGTATTCAGTTTTTCGATCGTATTTTTCGTTTTACCTTCTGTATTTAACCGATTTCAGTTTCAAATACTATTTTTCAAATATTAGATTTTCTATGATTTTCTGGATTTTTTCCTGAATTAAAAGGAATTTCTTCTAAACCGGTGTCGGCCAGTGCCGCTGACCGATCCCTGGATTTTTAATTTACAAACGGTTTGGAATTTCTAGATGGGTCTTTAGACATTATGTCTTAGAATTACATTTCCTACCTAAATGCTTTTTCTGAGGATTTTATGAATTTATGAAAATTCCACCGGAGTCGGTAGATAATTGGTTCCGAGATTTTTAGTTTTAAAACTATAAAGTATTTCTTAAAACGGATTTCACTATGTTTCTTAATATAATATTCTTGATTTTTGATAATTATTTCGGGTCGTTCCGAGATACTTGAATTTCGGACGATTCCGGCATTTTCCGAAATGTTTTTCGCATCCCCGACATAAACCTGGGTATCAGTCTTTTCAACAGTTTCATTTCTTGATTCCAAGAAAATATCTTCTCTCACAATTTCTTTTCCTTTTCCTTTTTCCTTTTCTTTAATTCTTTCCTTCCTCCACAAGCCAAGCTTTTTTAATTTTCCAATTTTCCAAAATTCCAACTCCACACAATTCCACCAACTCCCTCATTATTACCCCTCTTTCTCTCTCTCTCCCATGGCCGGCCAAGTGGCCAAATGAGGGACACCTCACCCTCCCCCTATTTACACAAAACCCCCTCTTTTCTACACTAATTGCACCTCCTTCACAAAATCCCAATCTTATATAAACTTCCCTTTTCATTTCTAACCCTTCTTTTTACTTCACCTCACCAAAGAAATCTCCTCCACAAGACTTCATCTTCATCTCAAGCTCAACCACCAACTCCAAGGTCATCTCCAAGGTCATCATCTCCATCTCAAGCAACATCAACTTTTGATTTGGGATCGTTCTTGGTGATATCGTCGACCACAACCATTTCGAGTTCATAGAGCTTCGATTAACCGATCTAAGTGAGTATTTTACTCACCAAGACTTGTAAACTTCTTGGCATACTTGTGTCTACTTATCTTGTACATTTGTAGCTTCAAAATCACACTTTTTGATCATCCAACACAACTTCAAATTCTGTTCTGTACGCTGTTTTCTGACCACGATTAGTCGACTTGACCTAGGGATTAGTCGACTAACCCTTTTACTTGAAACGTAACCTTTTTCTGGAACCCAGTTTTAGTCGACTTGACCTTACTGTTAGTCGACTTGACGTGTCTGTTAGTCGACTACTCCCTTGACCCTAGTCGACTAACCTTTTCCCTGAAACCAACTCCAACTCTCTGGAACCCAGTTTTAGTCGACCAGTCCAGACTGTTAGTCGACTAACCCCTCTATTAGTCGACTAACCCTCCCACCTAGTCGACTAACTTTAGCTGTTTTGTATAGTTAATTTCCTTCTTAGTTTGGATCTTATGCTTGGTACATGTGCTATTTACTGTTCTTGCTTGTACTTCATGACTTGTACTTCATGACCTGCCACTTGATGTATATCACCTCTTGTCACTTCATAATTCCATGTTCATGTATTGCCTGCAACTGCTTGTGTTAGGGTAATTTCACTCTTGTACATGTACCATGCCGGTGATATTCTTACTTCTTTATCGTGCACCATGCGTGGCCGGCCCTTCGTGGTCGTTGAACTTTGTGCTACTTCTATGTTACCACTTGCCATGTCATTACCTCAGTCTTATCAGTTTCTTACTTCTATTTAACACATGTATATCACTTGACAATTGAAGGCCCTCATGTTATGTCATGACTTACCCAGACTATTATCAATCTCTTGTCATGTTTGGTTGTTTGTTAAATATCATCACCCTTGTCATGCTATCTCTTGACACCAAGCATGATACACCTGATTCTTATAATTATCACGATAATGGGAATGTAGTACCTGATTACTTGTTATGATTCCAGTTACGTATTACAGTTATGATCCTGCTCATTCCCTTAATCTGATAATTATGTTAATAAACCATAAAAAGGACAACTTGTATGGGGAATGGGAGGAAGTGATGGATGCCGGAATGATATCTTGCTTATAGTAATGGAATAAAATACTGGCGGTAAGTGTTAGTGGGACTTAGGGCCCACAGGAGATTAGTGTTAGGGGGACTTTGGGCCTCCAAACTGGTTCCAGGTGTATGGAAACTACTATAAGAAGCTCTATCAGTTCTCCATCTACTTCCGGTAACGACCCTCGACTTGCTTATATATGGATGTATGTGTGTTGGGATGTACACCCGGACACATACCGAGATATATGAGTCAGACGAGTAATAATAATAATTTATATTCCTGTTATGCCTGTTAAGATACCCGTTATGGATCTTGTTATGACTCTTGGTATTCTTGTTATGACTCCTGTGACTATTCCCTTATGCTTGTTATGATGCCTATTAGGACTCCTGTTACTCCAGTTAGGGATTCCTGTTATTCTTGTTATGTATTCCTGCTATGACTATCGTGTGATTTGCAACTCTGATTCTATACGCTTGGATTTCGATTGCATGAGATAAAAGTATATAGATGAGGGTTTCCTTGTTTGGATTATTCCTTCGATGTACTAGTCTCATGGGACCATGACTTAAGCGTATACAATCAATCTTGCTTGAAATCAACTTTACTCTGGATTTCCTGTTTTATAGATGTTATGTTTATTTGTTCGTACCTGCTATCCTTGTGTTCTAACTCTCCTACTCTTGTTTCTTAGCCATTTGGCTGTAGCCTGTTCATTGTTGGGAGGTCCTGACTCCCTTGGATTTGTATGTTCAGGTTTGGAAGCTTGGATCGAAGTGGAGCTGTCCACAGCAGATCAAGCTTTTCTTAGTGAGCTGGCAGCCTAGTTCCAGTTCTTTCGGGCCAGACTCCTCTTTTGACTCACGGGATCTTCATCCTACTCGTGAGCATTTTGTATCTTTATTGTATATTTTACTTTTGGACTTGGTTGTGATAAAAGACACATGTGTTGTGTAATAGTTTATCATATCCTGTATAACTTTGTATTTGTACTTTTATGTTGGCATATGTATGTATACCACGCTTTGTGTTGTACTCTGATCCTTGCTTGTACTTTTATGCTTAGCGTATATACGTGGGGGCATTTTCTGACCTACGTATATACGTTGCAGTGACGTCTCCGTATCCGTGGAATCGGGGCGTTACAAAAGTTACTAATAGTCCACCAGATTCACGCTTGCACACATCATTTATTTCAGTAGGAATTATTACTTGAAAACGAGAGTATATACTTCACTAGTCATCAAGCATATTAGTCGACAACCATTATCAACAAGTTATTAATAGTACATGGCTATATGATATATCACAATTGTATATGTATATGTATTATACAAAAAACTGTATCCATAACAATTAGGTAATAATCATAATCAGCATATATCGGTTAGATTATTGATCTATTAATTGATAATTGTAACCCAGTCCATATTCACATCTACTTAATATCCATATTTAAGTACAACTAGCCTGTTGCCCTATGATCGTTCACTCATGTCGTACAAATTAGAGATTTAGGGTTGATCGGGTTTGGATAAGTTACTAGTAAAATCTATCACTGGATTTTCTGATTTACTTACTTTATTTTCATATATTCACGACATCCATTATTCAAAATAGTCCATATTCTTAGTTTAATATATATTACTCTAGAAGAGATATCGATTACTCAGTATTGGTGTAGCAACAATCATTATGGTTGGTTCGATATCATTATCCATGTGTGGACTTCTGATTTTTAGTACCATCCCCAACAAGATTCAATTTCATGGTTCACTTTTAGTTACAGTTTTACTTATTATCACCTTGTTTATCTTACAAATTTTTGAATTTCATTCACAACAATTGATTATGTCCGATTTTTGCTATATGGTAACTTGCCTCTTCGGACTGTGTTAAATCCCTAATTAGTTTGTACCAAAGCTAATATTAAATAAAAGATAATTATTATACCCAACAATTTACTTCTCTCCATGGGATGCTTCCATTTAAGTTTTCTCTTTACTATCACACCAAGATATATAGGTCAGAGATTATATGTTTGGTTTGAAATATGCACTTATTTTGCATTTAAGGGATTACATGCTAGTAAGGAGTCTTAAACCAATATACGAGATATATTTTATATCATTAGGGATCAAGAAGTCGAACTCAGAAAGAGATCAACAACTTCTATATAATTAACCTTCTCCTTCTGATCAACACGGGAGACTATGACATACCGAATATAATATTTATACACTCTAACCTTTCCCTAACTTGGAACCGGTAAAAAGTGAATGAATTACTTTCATTGATAATATCTAAATAGATTTCTTAAATCTAGTCTAATCAATAGTAGAAATTGCTTAGTTTAATTTCCAATAATTTAACAATTTAAGTCGGTATATTATTAGCATTGTGAAAGGTTCCTTCTAATGATTCTAAGGATCAATGACTTACATGTCTCAATATCAGGAACGAAATCAATCTGTTTATCCACTCAATCAACTTGGCTATCCTCCTCAAGCTTTGAAACGTCCAACCAAACCCCTTGCACCTTCAACTCATCTCATCTACACATTTATAATGTATAAAACAAAAACTAGTTTAAGCTTGTACACTGTAGCTCCTCTTCATTCTACATCAAGAAGAATCAATTTCTGATTTATCTAGAAACTAGAAGTAACTAATGATTTGCATAAGCTATCCATATCCCATCAAAGACTATTCTTCTCTCTTTTTATTTGTGTTTAGTATCAGTTAGTTCTTTAGGTACATAGTCTCTAGACATGAACTTGCTACTTAAATACTTTTCAAGGCTCAGTCTTTATGGACAACTAATAGTGTTTTTATAATAACTTTCATTTTGCATATTGAAATATAATAAGGAAAGATTTATTAGAAACTAGACTTCACTACTATTCCAACGGTATATTACATGATATATTTTATTTAACTAAACTGCTCTAAATATTTAGAAACTCATCAGCTGTGGATGAGTTCTGCAACACTACAGTTTTGACCAACATATAATATTTCAGTCATAAGTCAAGATACAGGTATCTAATAAAGACATGGTATGAACCGTTGGAAAGTAAACTCGACTATCTTTCAACGATATATAATATGATACCACTAAACCCCAACATACTGATGATTTGAGCCCGATTTTATAGATTATGATCCTAAACAGATTTCTACACCTATAAGGGATATTCTCTATTTACTCAAAATAATTTTATTCAGAAATTTTATAAGAAAACATAGGGAAATCATAGATTCGGGACTCCATTAGATGATATGTGTTGATCATTACGCGTGCCTTAGAATTTCTTTGAATTTTGAAAATTTTAAACAAGATAAGCTTGATCAAGTTAAGATCTCCTTCACTACATTATAAATACTATAGTACTCTATCACCTTCCATTAATTAATAAGTACAATCGAATTAACCCATTAACATCAAGCCCAAAATCATATCATCTTATGCCTAAGGACTTCATGAAATATCATTGGGGTTTTAAAATAAAATGGATCAACGGAAGGTCCCCCTCACCTCTCTTTCCTTAATCAAGTTATCAATTTCATCTAACTCTAGATTGACAACATGAGGGAACAAGAACATGGCTTTAATTTCTCAACCTAAAGTAATATAGACTTTCCCATTTTCTATCAATTAGTAACATCTAGATATACACTTGGTATGAGAGAAATTCTCTACTAATTCAAGAAAATTTCAGAATTCAATAAGTCAAGAAAGGAATGGATTTAAGATAACTCTCCCTCACCTATAGATCTATAAGAAGACCCGCTGCCCGCCATTGCCTCGAGCACCGCCGTCTCCACCGTGGCTCTGGCTGCGCCTGGCCGCGAGCGGCCGCGCCCATGGCCATCCGGTCGTGGTCCACCCTGTGAGAGAGAGAAAAGAGAAGAGTTGGGGGAGGAAGAGAGGAAGAGGAGAGGAAATTTGAGAGAGAGGGATTTAGGGTTTTTACGGATTGAGGGAGACGAACGTGAGAGTCATTTCAGCCCTAGAAAAAGAAGGAGAAGAATGAGATATTTCTCTCCTTCTTTTACACAAAACCCCCCTCAATTTTTATTATTATGCACACTCAAAATCTCTCTCTCATCTCATCATACCACCTATACACACAAATTTCTAGGTAAATCCTAACCCTTCATCAACTCATGCCATGCACACTTACCCTCTCTCACTAACTATTAGGAATATATTATTATAATATTTTCTTGGTATTTACTTGCATTATCTTGTATTTACACAATATACCAACATATCCATATAATACACACACACACACACACACACACACTTATACATACATGTTGGCCCGAAGGCCCATCACTCTAGTTTTGATGATGATCAACTCATGTAGTTATAGTACTAATGATCTTGTGTTTAATTAGTGACAGATTTATGATCAAGATCTTAGTAGGTGCATAGCTTCAACAAAGGATTTGAAGTCAAGTTTTGGAGGTAGCACGGTTTGATCCAAGAGCCATTGGATCGTGTTTGGACCAAGTCAAGAAGATGAGAAGGCTTCAAGTGAAGACTTCAAGAAGATGAAGACTTGTATCTAAGTTTGTTTTTAGAAGATTTTGTTTTTAGGTAAAATGTAAAGGATAGAGTAGTTGGTGGATTGCTCAAGTACATACACACACACACACACACTTGATAGTTTTGTTTTAGAAAAGATTTTTCTCTTTGAAAAAATATCTTTTTAGTTTTTGGTATTCAAGTTTATATGTTTTTATCCAAAACCATGTTTAGTGCATAATGTCAAAAACATAAATATTTCACCATGTTTGTGTAGTGGATCATATCCATACACACTATGCTTTAAAAGTTGTTTAAATATCTTGTTTTTGCATTTGGAGATGTTTTGGAAAAACAAAGTTTGGAAAAATCAAGTTTGGAAAATACCGTTTTTCATTTAAGCCAATTTTTTCATATTACAAAAATAGTCCAAATCTTTTGTAACATACCTTGATTTTGTGCAAGCATGTTTGTTTATCAAAGTATATTGGTAAAACTATTTTTGTAGATTTTTCAGTATTATATGGGATTTTATTATTAGCCAAAAAGACCAAGTTTCAAATCCCTTAGTTTTCTGATCTGGCTTCAGCCGGTCGACCAGGCGGTCAACTGACGTGCACAGACGTGCACGCCAGTTCTGACAGGAGGGCCAGCCGACCGACCCGGTCGACCGTCCAGAGAGCTCTGCTCTCTGGAAAGGCCCCGGTCGACCGACCAGTCGACCGGACAGAGAGACTTGCTCTCTGTATCCTGGCCTCGGTCGACCGACCGGTCGATCGATGGCTCAACGGTCTGAAATATGACCGTTGGCCGGTCGACCGGGCGGTCGACCGACAGTTCTGTCAGGCCTCCAACGGCTAGTTTTTGGAGCCCTATAAATTGGGCCATTTGGGAGCTGTTTTGATTAAGATTTTTGGAGATTTTTAGAACCAGTTTTTCCTACTCTTTTAAGAGGTTTTTCTCCACAAAATTGAGAGCAAATTCTTCCAATCAAAAGGGGAGTTTTTTATCAAGAGTGTTAAAAGAGATTTTCTTGAGTTTTCCTCCACCATCTCTTTCCTTGTTTTCTCACACAACACTTGAGCTATCCATTGCTATATCTACCCTATAGGGAGTTTGTTGTGAGAGGATTTTAGGTGATCAAGAGTTGTGATCACCAAAGTTCATCTTTGTTCTTTGAGGAGGCGGACATGTGTGTTCGCATTGTTTCGGGTCCTAGTGGGGACTCGGTGTTTCGAGTTCGGGTGCGAACTCTTTGTTTGAGGTGCGGCCTCGGCGAGCCGGTGGGCTTGCGGTGTGTACGGGCTAGAGAGTCCGAGAGCTTGTAGGTGTTGCGGCACCGAGGAGTGATCCATTGGGATCGATTATAGTGGAAATCCTTCGTGTGTCGAAGGCGGGGATGTAGAGTAAGGGTGCTCGAACCTCGAAACAAATCCCTTGTGTTTGCGATTGCTCACTCTCTCTCTCTCTCTTTGTCTCTTATTTATATCTTGCATGCTACTATTGTCTTTACATTTATATGCTTGATATTTTGTGTGCCTAATTGATATTTGCTTGGGGATTGTTTGCTAACACTTGTATTCAACCAAGAGAGCCAACGCGACACCTCAACCCTTATCTAGGGGAATCTAGAGGAGTTAGTCCAGAGCCCTTCACGGGAAATTCGGCTACACTCTTGTGTTATACGTGGTGTTTAATTTAACCAGTTTGTTTAGGTCATAATAGTTTTAATTCCGCATTATTTGTTCATTAAGTGACCATTAGATTAGCCATCACCTATTCACCCCCCCTCTAGGTGATCCTACAATACACATATATTCTATACCCATATATACATGTCACCTATATTTGAATTTATTCAATATTTATTTCACTTCATATTCCCCCATAATCAAAATTAAAATAATTAAATTATAATAAAACTTTCATTTTACACAAAACACGTTCAATCATCGTCTCAGTAATTTTCTCTAATCACGCTAATCGATTATTAGGATTTTAAATTAGGATTTTAGATGATCGGGGTGTTACAGTTAGTCTATTGTTCGTAGTTTACTAATTCATAGTTATCTTCAAAAGTTAGCTTTAACTGTAGTTTGAAAAAAATTCAATTAAGTTAGATTTTTTTTTCAACTCTAAAATTTGATTGATTAGTGAAAGTAGAATTTAGAAATATATATATATATATATATATATATATATATATATATATATATATATATATATATATATATATATATATATATATATATATATATAGAGGTTTTACAACCAATAATTTGAAATTCTCTAGATATAACTTAAATAAGCTGCATTTTTAAAACTTGAATGTCTAGCTTAGGCTCTGTTTATTTGTCATATTTGAACCAAGAAAAGCCTAACTCCATTAGCCACGGCACTCTACTCCAACAAGAGTATTTGTTTGCTCATGAAAAAAAAAAACAATGGTGATAGCGGAGGCCATAAATTCCTAGGTGGTCCCTCACTGTAAGAAATGCAGAAATCTTGAGCTGAGGAGTGAAAATGAGTCAGAACTGTCACTGTACGTTGAGACTTAGGGCGTGTTTGGTAAGTTGCAAAACGTTTGCAAAATGCAAAATGTTTTGCAACTTTACATTTAAAGTTGTTTGGTTTCGTTTGCAAAATGCAAAATGCAAAACACTTTTGCAACTCTTCTTTTCCCACTTGCAGTTGCTACAGTTAAATTTGTGGTCATGTAAATCTCACTTTTACACTCATATTTTCCCACTTGCAGTTGCTACAGTTAATTTTGTGGTCATGTAACTGTCACTTGTAGTATACTTACAGTTCAAAACAGTTACTTGATAATCAATATATAATTAAATATTATTAAATATTTAATATTTTAATAGTGTTCAATTTTTTATTTAATTATTTAATTATTTTATATTTTTAATCTTTAACTTTTTTATTGTTTTATTATTTAATATTTTACTATTTTAATTTAATATTTTATTATTTTATTAATACTTATTCCATTTTTTATTATTTTATTTAGAGTTAATATTTTATTAATATACCAGTATTATACTTTAATATAAAATTACTATATATTTAATTATTTATTTTTAATATAAAAAATACTTTATTAATATCATAATATATTTTATTATTATATTAATATTTTATTATGTTAATATTGTAATAATAATTCAGTATAATAATACTATAATGATAATTTATTATTAAATTATAATTATATTTTACTTTATTAATTTTATATTTCTATAATATTACAATAATATTATAATAAAATTTATATTATAATAATTTTCAAGTATTTTTAATATTATAATATTATAACTATATTTTATTATTGTTGTAACATTTTTTAATATTTATATTTTATTAATGTTCTTTAGATTTTTTTTAAATTTTATATTATTTATTTAGTTAATATTTTAGTAATATTTTACTATTTATACTAATATTTTATTAATATTATTGTTATAAATAAAATATTAAGATTATTAATTTTTTATCTCAAATTTATTAATACAATTTAATTTGCAATAGTAGATTTAATTTAATAGTATTTATAATATTTAAATCACTGCTACAGTTAATTTTGTGGTCAACTTTTCCACTTACACTTTTACATTACTAACCAAACACCGTAAAACACAATATACTTACCATTTACACTTTCACTTTATCAACCAAACACCGTAAAACACAATATACTTTTCCATTTACACTTCACTTTATCAACCAAACATCGTAAAACACAATATATTTTCTCTGCTACAGTTCACTTTTTCCATTCTCATTTTACGACTTACGACTTGCGACGTTTTGCAACAAAACAAACAGGCCTTTATTTCCAACAAATTCTCTGAATTTCTGTTTGACAAGATACAAGCTCACAGTTTCTTATTTTTAATCGGGATCAGGCCAAACTGGCAACTATCACGTCAAGTTCTCAGGGCCCTGTGTCTTCAACGTGCGCCCACACCGTACACGCGCACAAAACAGTCCCACTTACGGGCATCCACACGCGTAAGCTCGCAGAATCTGGAGTTGCTGATGAGTCACGTGACACGTTCCCGCAAGGGGCCAAAGATCTTTTTGGTCAACCTGGTCAGCAGAAGGCAGGGCTGATGGAAGTCACTCGATCTTTTTATAGTCAACGCCTAACTCAGATAGAGGCCCGCCTGCTTCGAATTTAGAACAAATAGTTAGGCGTCAGGAGCGCTTCTTTACAATAATTTGAAATGTCCGATCGGTCCCCAGAACTGAAATAATGATAGGTACAAAATATTTTATTAACAAAATATTCATGAACATTTAATTAATAAAATATGTTATTATTAAATCTGATTTGAAAAGAGTTTATAACTCTAATATTTTCAAATTAAAAATTTATTATTCTAGTCTTTAATTAACAATATATTATAATTTTTTAAATTCTTGACATGTTACTTGCCTTCTAAATTAATCTTAACTACTTTTTAAGTAGAGTGTAATATACAATTACACTATTATGAATTATTCTAAATAATACATGCACCTTTTTTTATTAAATATTTGGTTTTTAAATATTAAATCATTTCTAGTTGTTTTTTTCCCTTTTTGATTAGCTTTTTTTGGTAAAGAAACTTGAAAAAAAGGAAATAAATTTAAAAAAAATTAAAGCGTAAGATTGAACAATAAGTTATGAATTTGGGTCATCAATAAGAGGGAACACACAAGCAACAGCTGCCCTACATCATTCCTTTGTATTTTTAATTTGATATATACATTTTATTGTGTAAAACAAATAAAAAAATAACCAACTGAATCTAGTCATCAAGATTCAATCATGCATGTCAAGATTGGTAAGATTTTTCACAATCACCTTCAAGATTGGATAATGAGAGATTTTAGGTTTAGGTATAGATTTGTTCAATAAGGAAAAATGAAAAGAAAACATTTATCCTCGTTTAGCCTCTTCACCTAATTAGCAACTTAATAAATTTATCTTGGTAACTCTCGTATGTTGTTAAGCTTTTTTTGGAGCTTGCTTGAGGCCATAGGGTGCAAACGGATACGAACATATCCGATTTGATTCAGCTCTTTGTGTGTATCAATCGTGGATATAGATGTAAGTTTCCTCAAGAAGAACTATATTCATATTTGTCTAAACACAGATTCTGATAGTCAATCCATATCGATTCGTGTATGTCTTGTTTACACCATACTTGCAAGTCAAGGTTAATTCAAACCTAACCTGTGATTTAACCTAAATTTTGAACGTAACAGGCTAATTTATGAATTGGATTAATTAGACAAAGGAGAGTAAATCCCCCCCCCCCCCCCCCCCCCCCCCCCCCCACCCCCCCACCACCAACCCACAAAAAAAAAAAAAAAAAAAAAAGCCAGTAACAAAACTTTGGCCCTACTTTTATGCTCCAGTCAGTTTAATCTATATTCGGGTTGGATCATGAATTGGCCTCCATTAATCAGACCTAACTTGACCCATAGTACTGTAACAGCCCCAGTCTCTAATCAACAAGATTAGGCCTACAACAACATTTATCTCCGTTAACCATAAGTTGAGAAAAATTTTGGCAGCATCATCCTTAATATTCCTTTCTTTCTCACTTACAATAATCAAGATTTCGGCTCGAAGGCCTACTTATATCACCAATAATTTCGGCACCCACGGCCTACTTATCAATCACATACACCAACTCTTTACCACAAATATGTATCATGACTTGTTTCTTTCCATTGCAAACATAGTCTTTATATCAACATTTCAAGAGTTACATCCAACAATTTGCATTTCCATATTTTGCCATTAGTCCAAAATTTCCAGGCATACATACCTAAGGGATACACAACCCAGAACATAGTATCACCTACAAGACAAAGGTCTTAACTGCTACAAGGATAAAATATACATCAAGTACACTTAACATATTCTTCAATAAAGGCTCCCATAGGGTCTATCCTACACATATATGATCATATAGCAAAACCAAAATGATACAACAATGCGTCCTGCCATCCATGACTTAGCCTTTCATTAGAGGGGTCCCTTACCTTTATCCAAACCTGAAAAGATGTAAAGAAATTCTAATGAGCTCGACAGCTCAATGAGTAAACCATATCATAGGGGATTAGTACAATGATTTCATAAGGTACACAATTAAGAAGAAGTAATATAGGGTGGTTCTTATAAACGACAGTTTGTTCAAGTTGCATTATTCGTTACAAGCTCCATACAAATATGGTCTACATGCCTACTTTACCATAGGTTGCATCTAGCAATATCAAGATACAGAGATATAAAGTATGCGCATGTGTAATGTTTTCATGGGTGAGTCCACTCACATCAACTAGGTTCGTTGTCTACATAAGGTGATAACTTAATTTAACACAAGCATTAACAAACATAAATGCAACTTAACAGTCAAATATGAATATCATTCAATTTGAAATGAATTTCCCCGTCTTCCACCTCCTACCGGCTCCCGCACGGCCCCTTCCTCCTTATATATATAATATATGTAGATACATAAAGTTTCCCCGTCTTCCCCCCTCCTACCGGCTCCCGCACGGCCCCTTCCTCCTTATGTATATATATATATATAGATATCAATTCCCCGTCTTCCCCCCTCCTACCGGCTCCCGCACGGCCCCTTCCTCCTTAACACAAAAATACATCCTGCAGTGCTAATATACAATATGCACAACAAGCACTTGAAACCAATTTACGTATCATGTCCGAAATAATATGCAACAATGAAAGAAAGATTATATGTATCTGGGATTCACCCCACACCATAAGAACATCATGATCACGTCACATTCATTCCATATGAACATATGCATTATTCCATAATTTACCAATACTTAACAAAATATTGCATTGTAGAAAGGGGTATTTTCCCCGAGCACCTTATTGAACAAGGAACATGTGAATCAAGTTAATTGGTCGCCTATTGTGGAGGGTTACTCGTACAAGTTCTCGACCTTACATAATGCACCATCATAATATTGAATAGGAAAAACAGCGAATTAAGGTATCAAATTGGTTCACTTAGGCTCATTATTACGTTAGAACATATCTCTTTACACATGCATTTCACATCTAGTTAATATAGCATCACCATTACTATGCAACACCCATTGAATCTCTTTTAACATAAGCATACTTATCAAAACAGCGAATCATATAGGTTAAGTACCCTTATTTGAGTTTACATAGTGAGCTAGACATGTATATTACACATTCAAATTGTCACAACATGATGTATGGGCATAAAGACTAGGTAAAACTCCTTATATTTTCATCTAGTATGAATATGTCACAAAAACAATAGCCACTACCCAAGAACAGAGATTTCTACCCTTGAGAGTCATCTACAAAATTTCAAATTATTATTTTTCAACTTTGGATCAAGGATTTTAACCCTAAGAGTTAGGTTTACTCACAAAGTTACCAAACTCTGGAACAGAGGATTGGGCGACAAGGGAAAGCTGATTTAGGCTGCCAGAACTTCTCTACGACTTGTCAGGAAGCTCCTCCTCCAAAATCAGCCCTCTCCTCCCTGGAATTGCCGCGGAATCCCAAATATTGCCGCGGCTCCGCGGCAAAGTGGCAGAGTCCCGCGTGCAGTCGCGGCTCTGCCTGCTGTGAGCCTGAGCTCCTGACTTCCCTCCCGTGGATTTTTGCTTCAGAGCTAATAGGCGTAGAGATTTGGGCTAGAAGAGGTTGCTCTAACTTCAACTCTTAGATTTTCTAAGGATGAGGTGAAATGGGCGAATTTTTGGCTTCAATTTCTTCTCACTAACAAGGAAAATTTTCAGAATTTGGGAGAATTCTCTCCAGAATTTTTGAGTGAAGAAGGTGAAGAGGCAAGCTTGGTCAACCCCTTGGAATTGCAAGACTTAGGTGGTGCATTCTCATGATGCCACAAGGCCAAGGGCTCTCTCTCAAGGTGCCACATGGAAGCCCAACTTCCAAAGGTCATTAGCCCACTTAATCCCTCCCTTTAATACACACTTACCTCTAAAAAGGTTATTAGGATAAGCATGATGATTACATAACATTAGCCCCTTTAATTTTCCCCCTAATACATACTTACACTAAAAAGTTATTAGGATAAGCTTGGTGATTAAGGGGGGGTATGATGGATTAGGTTAACATTTTCTTTTACCATTACCTAAGTCATAATTTGCCCAAAATACATGCACATGAGTACATGTTAAACATTTTTGGTCACCCCAAAAATCAAATAATTAAACAAAAACATTTAAAAGGGAAAGTGGGTCTATAAGTTAAGTTTAATTTGTTGACATAAAATTATGGGGTGACTACTTCTTTAACCAAACTTCTTAATATTTAAATTGAGGGGAAATTATGTACCATAAAAATTTGGTTGTTACATTCTCCCCTCCTAAAAGAGAGCTTCGTCCCCGAAGCCTGACGTACCTTGGAAAAGTTGCGGGTAGTTCTGCATCATCTCTTCCTCTGATTCCCAGGTAGCTTCCTCAATTTCTTTACTTCTCCATAAAACCTTCACTAAAGGGATTGCTTTGTTTCGCAGTTGTTTCTCCTTCCTGTCAAGGATTTGAACCGGCTCTACCGTACATGACAAGTCGTCTTGGAGCTGCAGTGGTGAGTATCTAAGAACATGGCTCGGATCTGGTACATACTTCCTCAATTGGGACACATGAAATACGTCATGTATTTTCTCAATCTCTGGTGGTAAAGCTAACCGATATGCCAGAGGTCCAATCCTTTCCAGTATTTCAAAGGGTCCAAAATATCGGGGGTCTAACTTATTCCGTTTGCCACCCCGTACCATCCCTTTTATTGGTGATACCTTCAAGAAAACCTTGTCGCCTTCTGCAAACTCCAAAGGTCTTCGGCGCCGATCCGCATATGCCTTCTGTCTACTCTGGGCCGCCTTCATTCTCTTCCTTATCATTCGGATCTTCTCTGTTGTATCTACCACTATATCGGCTCCGAATAATGTTCGGTCTCCAATTTCTTCCCAGCAAATCGGAGATCTACACTTCCTGCCGTACAGGGCTTCGAATGGCGGCATTCCAATAGTAGATTGATAACTATTGTTATATGCAAACTCCACTAATGATAGGTATCTTTCCCAATTTCCCCCGAAATCCAACACGCATGCTCTCAGCATGTCTTCCAATATTTGTATAGTTCTTTCTGATTGTCCGTCGGTTTGCGGATGAGCAGCCGTACTTGGGTGTAGCTTGGTGCCCAGAGCTTGGGACAGACTGATCCATAGCCTTGACTGAAACCGAGGGTCGCGATCTGACACAATCGTCTCAGGGACTCCATGAATCCTGACTATCTCTCTGAGGTAAATCTGGGCTAATCTATCCATCGAATAGTTTATTCGTATGGGCAGAAAATGAGCAGACTTGGTAAGTCGGTCGACTATCACCCAGATGGCATCATAACCTTGAGGGGATCTAGGGAGTCCTGTAACAAAATCCATAGTAATATTACTCCACTTCCATTCAGGGATTTGTAGAGGCATGAGGAGTCCAGGAGGCTTCTTATGTTCAGCCTTAACTTGTTGGCATATCAAACATCTCTGTACAAAATTTGCTATGTCCTTTTTCATTCCTTCCCACCAAAAGTTTGCCTGCAAATCCTGATACATCTTGGTTGTTCCAGGATGTGCGGTGTATGGAGTGCAATGGGCTTCAGTTAGAATTCGCTCCTTGAGTTTAAAATCTGGCGGTATAACTATTCGGTTTCCCTTCCTCAGCAACTCCCTGGAAATGATAAATTCTTGGGTTTCACCTCTTTGCACTTTCTCAAAATTTTTAGCTGTCTGATCATCTTTCCTTTGAGCTTCCTTGATTTCTTCATAGAGATCGAAACCAATACTAATTTGATTTATATGGTTCCCTCCATCCCGGGGCCCTCTAATGTGAATTTCAAGTTGCATTCTTTCCATCTCCTTTATCAACTCCGATTGCTGTGTTAACAGTGCTGCCAAGGATCCCCCAGACTTCCGGCTCAGAGCATCGGCCACCATATTGGCCTTTCCAGGGTGATAATGAATGTCCAAGTCATAGTCCTTCATCAACTCCAACCATTGTCTTTGGCGCATATTCAGTTCCTTTTGGGTGAAAATATATTTCAGGCTTTTGTGATCTGTGTAAATATCACATGATACTCCATAAAGGTAGTGTCGCCAAATTTTCAAGGCAAAAATGACTGCAGCCAACTCAAGATCATGGGTAGGGTAATTTTTCTCATGGTTCCTTAGTTGTCTAGAAGCATATGCAATTACTCTCCCATTTTGCATCAATACACACCCAGGCCTGACTTTGATGCATCACTGAAAACAACATAACCTTCGTTTCCAATGGGCATGGCTAGGATTGGAGCTGATGTCAACTTATCTTTTAGTTCTTGAAAGCTCTTCTGCTGATCATCTCCCCAATGGAATTTGAGGCCTTTCTTCGTTAACTGGGATAAGGGTGCAGCTATTTTAGAAAATCCTTCTACAAATCTCCGGTAATAACCAGCCAATCCTAGGAAGCTTCGCACCTCAGTGACATTGGTTGGTTGAGGCCATCCCTTTATCGTCTCTATCTTTGCGGGGTCCACTGATATTCCTTCTTCATTTATGATGTGACCCAAGAACCCAACTTCCTTCAGCCAGAACTCACACTTCTTAAGCTTTGCATAAAGTTGCTTCTCCCTCAATAACTGTAATACTATCCTCAAGTGTTTTTCATGATCCTCTTTGCTCTTTGAATAGATTAGTATATCATCAATGAACACAACTACGAACTGATCTAGATATGGCTGGAAAATTCTATTCATCAAATCCATAAATGCTGCTGCAGCATTGGTCAAGCCAAATGGCATTACCAAAAATTCATAATGGCCATATCTGGTCCGAAAGGCAGTCTTAGAAACATCTTCCGGTTTGATCTTTAATTGGTGATATCCAGACCTTAGGTCTATCTTAGAAAATATGCTGGCACCCTGGAGTTGATCAAATAGGTCATCAATCCTCGGTAATGGATATCGATTCTTGATTGTGACCTTATTCAGCTCTCGATAGTCTATACACAGCCTCATGCTCCCATCCTTCTTCTTAACCAATAATACCGGAGCACCCCAAGGTGATACACTCGGCCGAATGAACCCGAGGCTTAGCAACTCTTGCAATTGGTCCTTCAATTCATTCATTTCTGCGGGTGCCATCCTATAAGGTGCCCTGGATATGGGACTTGTCCCAGGTAGAAGGTTGATGGAAAATTCTACTTCTCTATCTGGGGGTAAGCCGGGTAGATCCTCCGGAAAAACATCAGGATAGTCTCTTGCAACTTCTATGTTTTCAATCTTAATCTTCATGTCTTCTTTACCAATAAGGGTTGCCAAAAAGCCTTGACACCCTTGCCTCAACAACTTAGTGGCCTTTAAGGCAGAAATAACTGGAGTGCTGATTTTATTCTTCATCCCTTCATAAACTCTTTCGGGAGTCCCTTCCAATTTAAAAATTATCTTCTTCTGATAACAATCTACATGAACCCGATATGTGGACAACCAGTCCATTCCTAGAATGATGTCAAACTCCATTTCTCCTAGCTTGATCAGGTCTGCCTGTGTATTTATCTCACCTATGATGATTTTACATCCCTTATAACACTCGCTAGTGGTCACTCTGGCGCCTACAGGGGTTGACACCACTAGTTGATAGTTCAAGGGTTCAGATTCCATGTTAATAGTTGCAGCAAAAGACGAAGAGATAAAAGAGTGTGTAGCACCGGGATCAAATAGTACTCGAGCAACATTATCGGATACATAGACGGTACCTTCCACTACGGCATTGGATGCTCGAGCCTCCTGCTGAGTGATTGCATTCATCCTTCCCTGAACTCTTGGTTGTTGTACAGATGCTTGTGTCATGGCCGAGCGAGTTCTGTTGAAAGTTTGACGATAAGCGGTAGCTGGTCCTCCTGTTGTAGGGGCGATTCCCATGGTTGGTCTTCCCGTCCCTCTGCTAACTCCTGGGTTTCCATGTAAGTTCGGGCAGTCCCTCCTCATGTGACCATTCTTCCGCAGAAAAAGCATTGCTTACCGGTGGCGCAACTACCGGTGTGAATTTGGTTGCACCTCGGACACCGCTGGTTTCCTGCGAAGTTGGAGCGTTGGGAGGGCATTGGTGATGTTGAATGGGGTAATCCCCTATGCTTGGGCCATGTGTTCATCTTGCTTCCCTGGGTGGGCATGATGGAAGATCCCGTGCTTCTGTCGGGCCTCATGGACTGAGCCCCAAAACTCGGTGCATTGCTATACCGGGGGCGCTTCATATAGGGCAGTTCCCTGGTCCTCATCTCTTGATTCTCCTGCATATCCCTTTCAATTTCCATTGCCTTCTCTACAGCTTGACTGTACACTTGCAGTTGGAAAGGGATCAGCTTACTCCTGATCTCCGGCCTCAAACCTCTAACGAACCTCTTCGTCCTATCTTCCTCCTCGGACACCAACTTCTCAGCATACCTGGACAGCTGAGTGAATTTAGCTTCGTATTGACTCACTGTCCATTGCTCCTGCTTCAGCTCTTGGAATTCCATCGCAAGTCGGTCCTTCACTACTCCAGGGATGTATTTTTCATTGAACTTTGCAACTAAGAAGTTCCAAGAGATCTCCCTTCCCAAGTTCTTAGCTCCTCCTTTTACCATCTCCCACCAGCGCTCGGCCTCTCCTTGGAACATGAAAGAAGCGAATGATACTCGCTGGGTCTCAGTACATTCCATTACATCCAGTATCTTTTCAATTTGTCGGAGCCATTCTTCCGCTTGGATAGGGTCAACTCCTCCTCTGAAAGCTGGTGGGTTGAGCTTTTGAAATTGTTCAAGAGCTCTGCGGGGGTTGTTCACGCTTGCCAACTGCAACAGCCAATCCGGGATTCTGTCCGGCACTCCCTGATTAGCATTAGACTGCCCACTCAGAATTTCTTGGCTTGCCGGGGGATGGACGCTCCCAATTGCGCTGTGCAATGGGACGTTGCCCTCCGAGTTGGCATCGGATGGAGGAAATTCAAATCCATCTAATACCTAGAAGAATAGTTGCACATAATCAAAGGTAACTCAATGATAACAAGTAGAATAATTCACAAACAAAACACTGATTTCATTTATGCATAAAGCGTTTTCATAACAACATATACATTAGCATGGCTGCATTCGTTCAAACATACCGATGCAGTCAAAAAGGGATACAGGTTCATACATGTAACTATTGGTGACCACTTTCCTTACAAAAAAAAAATATATATCCTCATGTGAATCGACATTCCTTTACTTCAAAAACAAAAACGACAAAAACAAAAATGCCACCCAACTAAACTCCTATCAAGGAGTGATGTTGGATCCCGAGGAGCTCTCCTCCTGGTCTTCCCTCACAGGTTCCTCTTCTGGATCCTCTTCTTCTATTGGCTCTTCTTCTACCGGTTCTTCTTCTTCTGGTCCTTCTTCCATTGGTTCTTCTTCCTCTTCCTCCAGTACAGTATCAAAATCACATCCCCAATTTTCATTATCATCGTACAGGTCCATATCTTCCACCCAGCAAGAATTCCACCAAATACCCCCAACGAAAATCCTCCCGTCAGGGTTCATCTCTTCATTAGGTAGGACTCCCAAGTCCTCAGTTACTGGTGCGTCTCTAATGGCACTTTCTGACTCATTTATGTCATCCGCCTCATCTTGCCCCATGTGAATCCCTGCATCTAAATCATCTGGGGAACCCTTAAGAATGACATTTGGATCGGTCTCGTCAGATTCAAACTCCCAGTCCATTGGGTCCGCTATCCAGCTTAAACTTTCCGACTCCGGACCGTTAGACGATGATCCAGACACCTCAGAATCTCCCATCTGTAGAAGTAAGACATTTATATTAGCTGATGTGCCTTCCAATTCTCCCAAAGCAATAATTTGCATGAATATAAAATCAAGATATGCTAGTAATTCACCACTTACATAACCATGCCGGTCCTTCATAAATTCTCTTATGCATAACTGTCCTACTAATAGGTTTTGACCCCGACTTATGTGATATTTTGATTGTTCTCCCTTTCCGGTGTCCCATAACACTGAAATTTCTTACAGAAGGGCCCGCACCCCTTGCAAGATCCATTTGAACTAAGGTATGCGGGTACCCACATTCAAATGTGGAGAACAGTTAAATATCCTACATTTCAGGGCCAAATACTCTAAAACTATACCATCATCCTCATACCCCACCTCTAATTTACTCTAGTACCCATTTACATGACTTCATAGTCAGTCCTACATTCTACATCTATCTAGGCTAACCTTGCCTAAACCATGCTCTGATACCAATTGTAACAGCCCCAGTCTCTAATCAACAAGATTAGGCCTACAACAACATTTATCTCCGTTAACCATAAGTTGAGAAAAATTTTGGCAGCATCATCCTTAATATTCCTTTCTTTCTCACTTACAATAATCAAGATTTCGGCTCGAAGGCCTACTTATATCACCAATAATTTCGGCACCCACGGCCTACTTATCAATCACATACACCAACTCTTTACCACAAATATGTATCATGACTTGTTTCTTTCCATTGCAAACATAGTCTTTATATCAACATTTCAAGAGTTACATCCAACAATTTGCATTTCCATATTTTGCCATTAGTCCAAAATTTCCAGGCATACATACCTAAGGGATACACAACCCAGAACATAGTATCACCTACAAGACAAAGGTCTTAACTGCTACAAGGATAAAATATACATCAAGTACACTTAACATATTCTTCAATAAAGGCTCCCATAGGGTCTATCCTACACATATATGATCATATAGCAAAACCAAAATGATACAACAATGCGTCCTGCCATCCATGACTTAGCCTTTCATTAGAGGGGTCCCTTACCTTTATCCAAACCTGAAAAGATGTAAAGAAATTCTAATGAGCTCGACAGCTCAATGAGTAAACCATATCATAGGGGATTAGTACAATGATTTCATAAGGTACACAATTAAGAAGAAGTAATATAGGGTGGTTCTTATAAACGACAGTTTGTTCAAGTTGCATTATTCGTTACAAGCTCCATACAAATATGGTCTACATGCCTACTTTACCATAGGTTGCATCTAGCAATATCAAGATACAGAGATATAAAGTATGCGCATGTGTAATGTTTTCATGGGTGAGTCCACTCACATCAATTAGGTTCGTTGTCTACATAAGGTGATAACTTAATTTAACACAAGCATTAACAAACATAAATGCAACTTAACAGTCAAATATGAATATCATTCAATCTGAAATGAATTTCCCCGTCTTCCACCTCCTACCGGCTCCCGCACGGCCCCTTCCTCCTTATATATATAATATATGTAGATACATAAAGTTTCCCCGTCTTCCCCCCTCCTACCGGCTCCCGCACGGCCCCTTCCTCCTTATGTATATATATATAGATATCAATTCCCCGTCTTCCCCCCTCCTACCGGCTCCCGCACGGCCCCTTCCTCCTTAACACAAAAATACATCCTGCAGTGCTAATATACAATATGCACAACAAGCACTTGAAACCAATTTACGTATCATGTCCGAAATAATATGCAACAATGAAAGAAAGATTATATGTATCTGGGATTCACCCCACACCATAAGAACATCATGATCACGTCACATTCATTCCATATGAACATATGCATTATTCCATAATTTACCAATACTTAACAAAATATTGCATTGTAGAAAGGGGTATTTTCCCCGAGCACCTTATTGAACAAGGAACATGTGAATCAAGTTAATTGGTCGCCTATTGTGGAGGGTTACTCGTACAAGTTCTCGACCTTACATAATGCACCATCATAATATTGAATAGGAAAAACAGCGAATTAAGGTATCAAATTGGTTCACTTAGGCTCATTATTACGTTAGAACATATCTCTTTACACATGCATTTCACATCTAGTTAATATAGCATCACCATTACTATGCAACACCCATTGAATCTCTTTTAACATAAGCATACTTATCAAAACAGCGAATCATATAGGTTAAGTACCCTTATTTGAGTTTACATAGTGAGCTAGACATGTATATTACACATTCAAATTGTCACAACATGATGTATGGGCATAAAGACTAGGTAAAACTCCTTATATTTTCATCTAGTATGAATATGTCACAAAAACAATAGCCACTACCCAAGAACAGAGATTTCTACCTTGAGAGTCATCTACAAAATTTCAAATTATTATTTTTCAACTTTGGATCAAGGATTTTAACCCTAAGAGTTAGGTTTACTCACAAAGTTACCAAACTCTGGAACAGAGGATTGGGCGACAAGGGAAAGCTGATTTAGGCTGCCAGAACTTCTCTACGACTTGTCAGGAAGCTCCTCCTCCAAAATCAGCCCTCTCCTCCCTGGAATTGCCGCGGAATCCCAAATATTGCCGCGGCTCCGCGGCAAAGTGGCAGAGTCCCGCGTGCAGTCGCGGCTCTGCCTGCTGTGAGCCTGAGCTCCTGACTTCCCTCCCGTGGATTTTTGCTTCAGAGCTAATAGGCGTAGAGATTTGGGCTAGAAGAGGTTGCTCTAGCTTCAACTCTTAGATTTTCTAAGGATGAGGTGAAATGGGCGAATTTTTGGCTTCAATTTCTTCTCACTAACAAGGAAAATTTTCAGAATTTGGGAGAATTCTCTCCAGAATTTTTGAGTGAAGAAGGTGAAGAGGCAAGCTTGGTCAACCCCTTGGAATTGCAAGACTTAGGTGGTGCATTCTCATGATGCCACAAGGCCAAGGGCTCTCTCTCAAGGTGCCACATGGAAGCCCAACTTCCAAAGGTCATTAGCCCACTTAATCCCTCCCTTTAATACACACTTACCTCTAAAAAGGTTATTAGGATAAGCATGATGATTACATAACATTAGCCCCTTTAATTTTCCCCCTAATACATACTTACACTAAAAAGTTATTAGGATAAGCTTGGTGATTAAGGGGGGGGGTATGATGGATTAGGTTAACATTTTCTTTTACCATTACCTAAGTCATAATTTGCCCAAAATACATGCACATGAGTACATGTTAAACATTTTTGGTCACCCCAAAAATCAAATAATTAAACAAAAACATTTAAAAGGGAAAGTGGGTCTATAAGTTAAGTTTAATTTGTTGACATAAAATTATGGGGTGACTACTTCTTTAACCAAACTTCTTAATATTTAAATTGAGGGGAAATTATGTACCATAAAAATTTGGTTGTTACAAGTACCCCCACTTTCTTGTAGTGTTCTTTTATTTATTTTTAAAATTTTTTGTGGAGTATAAGCCGTAGGCCGGTGCAAGCGGGATTTGAACTCCTGACCTCTTATCACTTGCAAAGAATTTTTATCACTATTCTACATTTTAGGTTGAATGAACAGGCTTAGCCTCCATTAACACTTTTGGATGAATTTTAAAAAAGAGAGAGAGAAAAGAAAGAGAGAAAAAATGAGAAAAAGAAAAAGATTTTAATAGATTTAAGTTCAATCAGATTTTGATTTATGGAATAGAAAATGTATAACGCCCCGATCTTACGGGTACAGAGACGTTACTGTGACGTACATACGCCGGGCGAAAATACCTTCAAATATGTACGCTAAGTATCAGTACAGGCAGGAATCAGAGTACGGAAGCACAATAGTAATACATATTCCAGCAGAAAAGTACAAATACACAGTTATCACAGGGTGTAATCTAATATAACATGAATATTACATCAAAAAAGTACAAAGTATAATTACAAAGTATGAAAAGGACTGGAAGATACTCACGAACTACAAAAGAGAATCTCACGAGCCGGTCAAGAGAGACAGGTCAGGAATGAGCTACGGCTGATCTGTTGCTCCTCAAAGAATTTCAATATTTCCATAGAAAAATTCCACCACGCTTCTGCTGCGCTTCGGGATCTGAACATGAAGATCCAGAGTTGTCAGAAAACAACCCAGCGAGTACGTAAAATGAAGCCAAGTAGCGTGCACAGACAGTTACATGGATACATGATCAAAGTGATGTGGTTTAGGCACGAAGTACAGACAATGACCAGTAAACATAAAGGGTAATCATAGCATTAGCAGAACATTCAAAATCAAGTAACTACATGTGCATCGATAAATCTGAATCGGAAAATATGCATTGAAAACTGTGTCGTGAGCATAGGCACATATAAATATGTGAAGAGACATAAAGCCTGCGATAAATATAAGTATGGACAAAACTAGTTGTACTAGCTCAGATATTCATGAAATCGATACATCGAGGAGATAATCCAAATAAGGAAACCCTCATATATATATATATATATATATATATATATATATATATATATATATATATATATATATATATATATATATATATATCGTATACCTCATATCATCATATGCTGAGTTTATACAACACGAGTTGCCTTCGCATTAACAGAATAAGAAAGCGATATGGAAACCCGAAAATAACCAAGTTAATTGATTCAACACAGTAGCATAGATGTCATACATAAGTGGTGAGCATGATAATGTAATTATACAATAATAATAATCAATGTTGCATATTATTCTAGTCACTTCTTCCAGTGTCACATAACACTGGATGTTCACACTGAAGCCCGCAATCTAGTAGAACACATCCTAACTTTGATACGCAGATACCAATATCCGAACGAGGAATTGACTCAATAATACCCACTCCTGAGTTTATCATTGTTTAGTAATTAAGTTATATCTGGTGTAGGATAATATATTGTGTTTAGAGTTATTCAATAATAATAACCAGTATTGCCTGATATTTCAATCATCTTCCTACCAGTGTCTCACACCGCTGATAGTCCATGCTAGAGCGTGTACTCCAATAGAACTCGTGTGGATTTGATATGTGAGTATCAGTACCCGTACGAAAGAGTAACCAAATATCACACATTCCTAATATTATTATTGTCAAGTCAATGCTGAGACTGGAGGGCAGGTGTACCACGGTCGATGATGTTAGACTCTAGAAGTAACCCCCACGGATTCTAGCAGTATCCATACCATGTGTTTGGCATGATACTTAGCTCCGTGTGTACTTAGCTCCACACACTATATGCATATCAGGTATATGAGTCAGGTAAATAGTATATATAACCGGGGGTACGGAGGATGCGATGTGGACTCTAGAGGTACCCCCTCAGACTCAAGTGGTATCCATACCATGTGTGTGGCATGATACTTTGCTTCGTGCGGTACTTATCTCCACACATCGTACCTCCGGGTTCAGTTACATGTGTGTTAAGTTATGTGATATAGGAGTCATGATATCTGGGTGTATAACATGACAGCAGGTGTCAAGTCCCCAAAAAAGTAAATAATCATGAGTCAGGTGGTTAACCGGTCAGGTGTCAGATATCAGGTGTCAGGTAACTAACATGTCTGTGTCATGTGACAAGTGATAGCATGTCAAGTATCAGGTGGTATTCATAAAACATGTAACAATAATAAAAAAAAACACACATATCATGTATTAAGTATTAGGAAGATACTCGCACAACATGATCATATATTAAACACCAGAATAGCATTCACCCAGTATATATCAAGCAGTATAACATGTATCATGTATTAAATATTAGAAAAGCACTCGCCCAACATAAAATATAGTACTCTCCCAAATACTAAAAAAGAGTACTTGCCTAAATACCGAAAAGGAGTACTCGCCTAAAGTCAGAACACGGTGGAAACTCCAGGGAACTCCGTCTACACACGAGCATGTGCACGAAGAAAAAGAGAATGCGATAGAGAGAAAACTAAAAAGGAATAGATCGGGGGGAGAGAATGAGAGAGAGACCTAGAGAGAGAAAGAACCAGATCCAGAACCAGGGGAGAAGGAAAGAGAGGAGTGGGAAAAAGAACAGCAGAGAAAATAAAAAGAAAGAGAGAAGAAATAGAAATGGAGGGAGAGAAAGAGGAGGGGAAAGGGAGAGGGAGATGGCTAGTGGCCTGGCCGGCCAGAGGCGGCGCGGCCGGCCAGGGGAGGGGCGGCGCGGCCTAGTGACGGTCGGAGAGTGGCGACAGTTGGATGCCCGGGTGGAGGAGGAGAGGAAGGAAGTTAGAGTGGTGGTGGTGGTGTTGGTTGGTGTTGGTGTTAGTGTTGGTTATGGGTGGTTGTTGGTGGTTGAGATGGGGTTGAGATGGAGTTGGGGTGGTGGTTATGGGAGGCTGGTGGAGGAGGTTGAGGTGGTGATAATGGGGAAGTGGTGGTGGGTGTTGGAGATGGAAGTGGTGGAGTTGAAATTAGAGAGGAAGGAGGTGGAGTAAATGGAGGAGTGTTGGTGGTGGAGTGGTGTTGGTGGAGGTGGTAACTGGAGGTGGTGGCCTCCGTGGCCAGCGGGTGGTGTAGGGATGGCCATCATGAGATCGCCGGACGGAGTGGATGCCGGTGGTGGTAGGGAGGTGGAGATGGAGAGGTTGAAGATGATGGTGTTGGGTGATGAAGGAGATGGAGTTTGGGAGAAAATGGGGTGCTGGCGGTGAAGATATTATTGGGTTATGGTGGTGAAGGAGGCCGACCAGGGGTGTTGGCGTGCGGCGGCCGCCAGCCAAGAGTGGGAAATAGAGGGTTAGATGGAGAGAGAAATTAGAGAGAGTAAGATATGTAGAGAAAAAGAGGGAGTGTGTGAGAGAGTTGATGGGAGTTGTTAAGATGGGAGAGGGGATGGGGTTTGCAGGGAGAGGGGAGGTAGGTCGGCTAGGGTATGGCCACATAGAGAGGAGCCACGGGAAAAGAGAAGAAAGAAAACAAAAGAAGAAAGAAAGGGAAAGAAGAAAATAATACTATTTTATGCGGGTAAACTTCGACTAATTCTGAAAAAATCCCCAGAAATTCTTAAAAATAGAAAATATTATCCTGATGAACACCTGAAATCAGATTTAAGAAACTCAATATGATTTGTATATTAAAAATTTTAGAATCGATCGGTGATACCAGTCGACACTGAATTTAGAAAACTATACAAAATAATTCAGAAAAATTTCAAAATATTGAGAAAAATCTAAAATATTGAAAAATAATATTTGAAACTAAAATCGATCAAATCTGACTATCAGAAAGGTTAAATCAAGTAGTACACTGGGATCAGGTCCTGGGTTCAGACCAGGCTGACTCGGAATCCAATAATCTGGATCCGATGCCAAATAATAATAATAACAATAATTAAAAAATAAATATGGGAAAATAAGAAAATATGAGCGAAAATTTGGGACTCGTATTCAGATATGTGTTCCGAGAATGGGGCGTTACAAAATGGAATCATTTCGTTAGCTTCATTTTATCTTTTTCTCCTTTTCTTTAAGTCTATTTCCTTCTTAGAGAAAGAGCTATAGCTCAAAATTTCAATGATGTATCCAAGCTTCAATTGTGGAAAGATACCAAGAACACCATATATTTCCAGAAGACAACCAAATAATTTTTTCCTCTAATAAATTGGAATTCAACCCATAATTAATTTGGAAACTCTCTCTATCGGGAAAAAAAATCAAACTTAATTTTTTAATAAGTACTAAAGAAAGATAAGTGAACAATGGATCATGATATATAACACATAAGCAAGAGAATCAACAAAACTAGAATGGAAGTTGCATTCAATTTCTAATTAACATAAGATGAAGATTGAATAGTGAATTTGTGGGGAGAGGGGGAAAAAATTTTGTTGTAGGATTTTTTAACCCATTGGATTGGTGGCAACAGCAGTAGAAGATGGAGCAGAAGATCGTTGTTGACAGGCCTAGGTGTTGTCGACAGTGAATACTTGGATATATAGATACAGAGAGTGGAGCTACGCAATCTGTCGACAACCATCTAGGCTTGTCGATAGTTGTGGCTCAGTCTGTCGACTGACCCCCCATGGTTGTCAACAGTAAACACCCGAGAGTTGTGTGTTGTGCAAGCTACCAACAAACATGTGTTTTGGGAATTTCTGATTGGAGTATGAATACGTTTCTGATAGTAGACAACCCGAGAGTATGCTTTATGGCAGTGCCCATCAGCTTCACACATGTGGGCAATGGTGGCAACATGGTTTGGCTGACCACTATGGACATCATTGACGGCTTGGAAGGATGGCTACAACGGCTCAATAGAAAACACATATTATCTCAGTTTATGCTTCTCTCTACATCGGTGCATGTCTTATGGTCGATTTGGCATTTGCGGAATAAAGTACTTTTCTCCCGGGAACCGATCACTGCAATGTTTCTATGGACTAGAGCTTTTATGTTGATCTTACAACACCTCTAACAAAGATTCCCCACAAATCAATTTTGAGTTTGTCATAATCAGTTAGTTGTTGTTAGTATATGACTGGGTAGACTCAGAGTACGTAGATGGGGTCTTGTATACTTGGGTTTACCATAAATAAGAATCACAAAAAAAAAAAAAAATTTAAGACTCATGGAACTCCAATTAAAGTTCAATCCTCAAAAATATTGTGTGTGTGTGTAGAGAGAGAGAGAGAGACTTGTATAGTTCCGGAAGGATTCGAGCCCTAATCCTTTCCACTCAAATACCAACATACATTATCCGAATACAAAATTCACTATGTTGAAGTTGATCTATATTATTTCAAGTATTTATAAACTAAAAATTAAGTGTTTTGAATACTTTTTGCTCATCCATCAAGCGGCGCCAAATGGACGGCCAAAAATTGTAACGGTCCCAGTTAAAACTTTTCCGTTTAATTACAATTATCTTAATAATCCAAGCGTGGGACCCAACACTAAATAATACTTCTATTTCAACATCAAAGAATTCTACACTATACATCAAAAGTTCACTAAGATAACATATATAATCTAATCAAGACTTACCATGACAACACATAGGATTCGATAACCCATAAGAAACTCAGTCTGGAATTTCCATAATCAAGTATATATATATTACAAGGTTGGAGTCTAACACCAGACTCTATAAGGTTTACAAGTCGATGACAACCTTCAACTACCAATGCACATAATTATAAACAGTCATATACATAACAAAAGTAACTTTTAATGCTATGATTCCGATGGCGCTCATCCCGCACATTTGCCTTTAAGCGGGTCCCTTGCCCTTGTCCCGACCTGGAGGTGAAATTAGAATAGAGTGAGCCTGACAGCACAGTGAGTAAAACAATATTTAAGCATGCTTATTAGTAGGTCTACATGGCCTAAGTTATCAGGTTGACCGGTGTGTCATTATACTATTTATATAAAATTTCTTATTAGCCGAGAACCCAATTGGAACACAGTGATAAGGTCTATTAGTCGACTTATATCCTAATGTAGTCGACTAATAATACCCACCAGTCGACTAGAGTTATAGCTATAGTCGACTGAAGGCAACCCAAAAGGATCTGCTTCTCTGTTGGCTGACAGGATCCTATGTAGTCGACTACCCTCCCTGGTATAGTCGACTACCCTATGTGATAGCCGACTTGCAGGTCCCCTATAGTCGACTAGGTATGGTTCGGGAGGGTATGTTGCTCTCTGTATACCACCTATAGTCGACTACCCTCTCTGATGTAGTCGACTACACAATTTATTAGTCGACTTATAAGTCGACTGTAGTCGACTAATTATGTCCAAAACAGGTTGCCAACTCTCTGTTTGCTCTCTGTATCTGAAGTTAGTCGACTACAGTCTGTCTGTAGTCGACTAACCAGGCTTTCCAGCAGTTTATCTGCCTATGTATCACACCTGTAGTCGACTTATCCCAGGGACTTAGTCGACTAACTTATGTAATATTTGTCTGTATACGAAGTTATTCCAGATTCAATGTTAAGGACTTATATATATATACAATCTCAACATAGAATTTCTATTTAGTCGCACCAATATACTTTATTGACCTTACATTGGGCTCCCCCTTCGGCCTCCTCCGGTTCAACCCGGTCCCTTCCTCCTACGCATCAATCCATGCAATAAATTTTTCCCCTTCTACCACCACCGGTTCAACCCGGTCCCTTCCTCCAATGCGCTACCGCATAATCTCCCCTACTCGCACCTCCGGTTCAACCGGTCCCTTCCTCCAAACACACAACAATCACATGCATTATATACTACCAATATGCTAGGATACATAAAGTAACAAGAATAAGTAAGTTTCGAAATCTTTACTTTTATGTCTATTTATCATAACACAAAGATTCATAAGTTCTACTCACCCTTTTAAAGTGGTATGCTCTTCCTCAAGTTTGATATCTCTCTACGACGGAGTCGTTCAATCTAGACCACTCCTTGACTCGTTCTAACGGTTTCTTGGAGGAATACGGAACCTTTTCTAGTATGTGGATTGAAGAGAAGTAAGTGGGAGTTTGAGGTGGAGAATAAAAGGGTGTTTTTGTGGAAGAGAATAGAGGAAATAGGCTGTTTGGCTGTTGTAATTGTTGCTGCCTTTTGCTGCTGCTGCTGCTGCTGGCCTTTTGCTGCTGCTGCTGCTGGCTTTTGCTGCTGCTGCTGGCTGCAGAAAAGGGGAGAGAGGGAGAGAGGTTGGGACCTTGGGATGAAGAGAGAGAGAGAGAGAGTTTTAGCAAATGAGGAAATTTCTTCACCTCTCCCTATTTATAGCCTCTAATCTCCCACAAGAGTGTGCCATGTGTCCCTATTTAACCCATTACTCTACCCTACACCATGCCCTATGACAAGCTCCATGCCTCCCCCCTCTCCATGAGGTACATGTATGGTGAGAGAGATGGTGGTAAGTCAACACATGTGGGGTATTTTCTTTGTCTACATACATGGGTGTATTCATACTTATGTATTCATTTTTATACATACTCATTCAATAAGCATGAAATAAATAGGGTATCAAGCATGCATGCCATTTCCCATTACCTTTTAAGATATGAATATTTAGGAAAAAGGGTGCTTAATTAAGGCAAGTGTTACATTCTACCCTCCTTATGGAAGTTTCGTCCTCGAAACTTAACGTACCTTGGAACAAATGTGGATAGGCCTTCCTTATCTCCTCTTCCGGTTCCCAAGTGGCTTTTTCTATGTTTTGATTTCTCCATAAGATCTTGACCAAGGAATATTTTTGCTTCTCAATTGCTTCTCTTTGCGATCAAGAATTTGCACTGGTTCTTCCGCGTAAGACATGTCTTCTAGTATTTGCAGAGGTTCATAGGAGATGACGTGATCAGAATCGGGCACATACTTCCTCAGCTGAGAGACATGAAATACATTGTGCATCCTTTCCAAGGCAGGAGGTAGGGCCAAACGATAAGCAACCGGTCCAATTTTATCCAGTATTTCAAACGGACCCACATATCTAGGGGCTAATTTGTTCTTACCGCCGGTGCGTCTTACTCCCTTCATTGGAGATACCTTCAGAAAAACACGATTCCCTACCTCAAATTCCAGAGGTCTGCGACGATTGTCCGCATAAGCTTTCTGTCTGCTCTGGGCTGCCTTCATCCTTTCCTTCATTAACTTAATCTTCTCAGTAGCTTCTTGAATTACATCAGGGCCGAACAATCTTCTATCCCCGACTTCCTCCCAACAGATTGGCGATCTACATTTTCTCCCATACAATGCTTCAAATGGAGGCATACCAATAGTGGACTGATAACTATTATTATAAGCAAATTCCACCAAGGGTAAATAGTTGTCCCAGCTTCCCCCAAATCTAATACACAAGTTCTCAACATGTCTGAAAATCACCTAGAGGGGGGGGTGAATAGGTGATGATGCTAATCAAAGGGCAATTTAAAAATTTAAAGTTACAACAATCACCAATCAAGAATCACAAGATGAATGCAAGCAATTAAGTATGACAATGAATATGATGAGCAATTAATAAGTGCAAGCAAAGTAGAGTAAGGAGTGTAAGAACAAGAAAAGTAAACCAATCGCAAACACAAGGATATGTTATCGAGGTTCGAGCACCCAGCTCTACTCCCCGCCTTCCCCAGAAGGATTCCGACCACTTCCACTATCACAAAGATCTCAAATACAATGGAGTACCCAACTCCTACAATCTCAAGTACAAGTAATTTCCTTGGTAGTCAAAAGACCACAAACTCTCTCTTTCAAATATCTCTTCCCTTACAAAGGTCCTTAGAGAATATTGAGTAGGAATGAAGCTCTTGTTGTAAGTGAAGAAAGAAAATTAAATCAGAGAGTATTTGAAAACCCTTCAGAAAATCAGTGAGAAATTCAGCACAAAAACCAAGAAACAAGTCTCTTTTGAAAGCCTTAAACTTTTGAATTTTCTAGCAAATAATTGTTGTAACCAATCTCTCCCCAAACACCCCTATTTATAGGAGAGGGCTAGGGTTTAGGGATAAAACATAATTACTGATGTTTAGGAGGTAATTAGATCAAAATATATCCTTAAACGAATTTTTAAACACAAAAGACAAAAATAAACAGCTCACTTAAAATCTGCCCGTTACTGTTCAACGGACACATCGGTCGACTAGGCCGGTCGACCGGTAGTTCAAAAATTCGACCGTTATAGGCTAGCGGTCGACCGACCCGGTCGACTGAGAAAACCTGTGAGCAAAAATAATATCTCGGTCGACCGCCCCGGTCGACTGCAGACATGCACACTGATACGTGCATCTGCCAGAACTGCGGTTGACTGGTCCGGTCGACCGGACCAGACTGACACAGACTCGGTCGACTGCCCCGGTCGACCGGATCAGGTCAAAAATCATTTTTGGAAAAGAAAATAAAGAGGATTTTGATTTTAACAAAAATACTTTTGAACAGGGAATAGAATTAAACATAAAGATGTATTTGTAGGCAAAAACTTGTATGCAAAATATTTTTGTATAATTTAAAAGAAATTATTTTGGAACGAGCATGTGCGCAAAAACGTGTGTGATAGAGCTTCAAATCTATCCACTATTCTTTAACATACTATAAACTGAAAAACAAATTACATGAAGACTTCTTGTGCTATCTTCAAGTCTTTGAGCCATCCAATGCCTTGCTAGAGCCTTCTCTTCTATGATCCTTCCTTGATGTGCAATTTGCCTTCCTTGCTTTGTGGAACTTAGAAGTTCTTGCAATAGCTAAGCGAATGGTCTCTAAACATGGTACAAACCTGAAACTTATCTTGAATAGACTCATTAGTACCAAATAGCACTAATTTGGTTTGTCATCATCAAAACACAAAACAATGGGAGAGTGTAACCTCTTGGGCCAACAATCTCCCCCTTTTTGATGATGACAAAATAAATAGGCTATTAACAAAAATATAGGGAGGAGAAAACTCCCCCTCAAATTATGCTATACATAAAACACAAGAATATGCTCTAGATACCAATAATTGAAATGATGCACCAATTATTGAAACTAATTAAAACAAATATATAAAACACAAAAATTTCTCTTGATACCAAAAATACCAAAACAACTAAAACACAAGAATACCAAAAATACCAAACAACTAAAACACAAGAATTCATAAAACCAAAACATATAAATTCATAAAACTTATTTTTTGTCCATGTAAACTTATTCTCCCCCTTTTTGTCATACATCAAAAAGGTTTATGAAAAACATGTCTATTCAATAATACAAACATTAAGTTCTCCACAAATAAACGAAAATCTAGCAAAATCAAGAGGTTTAGTGAAAATATCGGCTAGTTGTAAATCCGTGGAAACATAATCAATATCTATATCACCTTTCTCAAAATGATCTCTAAGAAAGTGATATCTAATCTCAATGTGCTTGATCTTACTATGTTGATTTGCATTTTTGGTCATGTGTATAGTACTAGTATTATCACAAAATATTTTTATATGATCAAAGTGCAAATCAAAATCAAGGAGAGTATGTTTCATCCAAAGGACTTGAGCACAACAAGCCCCCGCGGCAACATACTCCGCCTCGGCGGTTGAGAGAGCTACGGAATTTTGTTTCCTAGAGGACCATGAAACAAGACAATTACCAAGAAATTGACATGTCCCACTAGTACTCTTTCTATCTACTCTACAACCCGCATAGTCGGCATCCGAATAGCTAGTCATTGAAAAATCTCTAGTTTTCGGATACCAAAGACCCATTCCAACAGTGCCCTTAATATAACGAATAATGCGTTTTACCGCAATAAGATGAGACTCTTTAGGACACGATTGAAATCTAGCACAAAGACACACACTAAACATGATATCCAGCCTACTTGCCGTTAAATATAAAAGACTTCCTATCATGCTTCTATATAATTTAATATCAACATTTTTACCTTGATCGTCCTTATCAAGCTTGGTTGTGGTTGCCATTGGAGTGTTGCAAGCCTTTGATCCTTCAAGCCCAAACTTCTTTACTAGCTCCTTTGCATACTTGGCTTGGTTAATGAAAGTTCCGTCTTGCAATTGCTTGATTTGGAGTCCAAGGAAGAAATTGAGCTCACCCATTGAAGACATTTCAAATTCAAGTTGCATGACCTTCTCAAAATCCTTGCATAAAAGCTCATTAGTAGATCCAAAAATTATATCATCAACATAAATTTGCACAATTAAAATATCATTATCAACATGCTTAGTAAAAAGAGTTGTGTCTACTTTGCCTTTAATAAAATCATTTGAAATGAGAAAACTAGAAAGCCTTTCATACCAAGCTTTTGGAGCTTGTTTCAATCCATACAAAGCTTTATCAAGTTTAAAAACAAAATCGGGATGAACATGATCAATAAAACCGGGAGGTTGAGAAACATAAACTTCTTCATTAATAAAACCATTCAAAAATGCACTTTTCACATCCATTTGAAAAAGTTTAAAATTTTTAAAACATGCAAAAGCTAGTGTCATCCGTATGGCTTCAAGCCGTGCTACGGGTGCAAAGGTCTCCTCAAAGTCAATTCCCTCAACTTGAGTGTAACCTTGGGCCACTAACCTAGCTTTATTCCTAATGACATTTCCGGACTCATCCATCTTGTTTCTAAAGATCCACTTAGTACCAATTATTGGTCTATCGTGGGGCTTAGGAACAAGGTGCCAAACTTGGTTGCGCTCAAATTGATTGAGTTCCTCTTGCATGGCAAGCAACCAATATGGGTCCGTCTCGGCTTCGAGAATGCTTTTGGGTTCAAAATGAGAAATGAAAGCAAAGTTACCACATAGGTCATGGAGTTTGGAGCGCGTAGTGACTCCTCTAGATGCATCACCCAAGATGAGCTCCTTCGGATGATTTGTAGCGTATCTCCAAGCTTTAGGAAGCAGTTGAGTGCCTTCCTCTTTATCCTCTTGAACATCACCACCTAAAGGTTCTTGCTTTTCTTCTTGAGCGGGTGAGTCCTTCAAGGATAGTCTCTCCATGTCTTCACCTAATGGTTCAATCTCTACAACATTCTCAACAACCACATTAGATTCTTCAAATTTAACATGCATGGATTCTTCTATGGTAAGAGAAGATCTAATGAAAACTCTATATGCTTTGCTAGTAGAGGAATATCCAACAAAGATAGCCTTATAAGCCTTAGCATCAAATTTACCCAAATTATCCTTAGTATTCAAAACAAAACACTTGCATCCAAAACTTTGAAATATGCAACATTAGGTTTTCTAGAATGATACATTTCAAAAGAAGTTTTTGAAGAATTTTTGCATAAATAAATACGATTCGATATATAGCATGCGGTGTTTACGGCCTCGGCCCATAAATATTGAGGGAGGTCATACTCACTTATCATTGTCCTAACCATCTCTTGAAGTGTTCTATTTTTCCTTTCTACAACTCCATTTTGTTGTGGAGTTCTAGGACAAGACATTTCATGCTTAATTCCCTTTTCATCACAATAAGTCATGAAGAGTTGGTTAATAAACTCACCACCTCTATCACTCCTTATTCTCAAAATCGGAAAACCCTTTTCTTTTTCAACTCTTTTTCGAAAAATCTTAAAATGAGAAAACGTTTGATCTTTATGTTGCAAAAAGAAAACCCAAGTAAAACGGGAGAAATCATCAACCAAAACAAATGCAAATCTACTTCCATTTAAACTTTTAGTTTTAGTTGGTCCAAAAAGATCCATATGAATTAATTCTAAAGGCCTAGTTGACATGATATCCTTGATTGGTTTGAAGGAAGACTTGGTTTGTTTCCCAAGTTGGCACGCACCACAAATGCGGTCTTTCTCAAAATTCAAGCAAGGTATACCCTTCACCAATTCCTTTGAATTAATCCTAGA